>JAANYP010000686.1:0-28881 GCA_020465985.1 Centrapalus pauciflorus | reverse complement strand
ATATTAAATTACAAATATATATATAAAAACAAAAGGAAAAGAAATCAAATAACGAAACACAACTGAACCAGGATCAAAGAGTGAAATTGAAAAGCTGATATAGATTCAAAAGCAAGACAAATGACACTTTAATTAGTTGGTTCCTATCATTGGTTTTCTAGATTTTGCAATGCTAAAATTACAAACAATGTCTTATTAATCGGATCGAGACCAGAATTATTTAATTACATATTCATAACCATAATTTGAAATTTTGACATTGATTAGGTTTAATCGTTATTATAATTTGTTGGTTTTAAGATCATATCAAATAAATTTATAACGGTAATGTCTCTAATACATCGATTAGGGTTTGTCAACGTTATAATAATAATGTTCAATGTTAATACATGATCATATTTAATAAAAAAAATATAAATATTAAATAGTTACATTTTAATTATAAAACAATTTCATTAGAATTTTGTATTGTGCATTTGAATAACAAAGTCTTTTTCATACAATTAAACATAACATAATAGTGTCAAAAGACAACTCCAAACATAAGTATAACTAAAATCATAATTTTAAGTGTATAACAAAATGTTGTAATAATAAATGTTGAAAGATGAATAAACAAAAATTTATTAAAATAAAAGGGCTAAATAAAAGATAACACTAAGTAAGGGTGTGTTATGAAAATTTTAAATTTAAAAGGAAAAAAAAATTCATGGGATAATGCCATCGACTTATAAGATTTGATAAATGTATACATACAAGTTGTTGAATAGCCGCGCGTTGCTGCGGAATCTAAAACTTTAATTACAAAAATAAATCAAAACAAATGAATAAATATTTTTCAAACAATTCAAATAACAAAATCTAACTATATCAGGATCGAAAAGTGAAATTGGAAAACTGAGATAATGATATATATATATATATATATATATATATATATATATATATATATATATATATATATATATATATATATATATATATATATATATATATATATATATATATATATATATAGATTTAGGTTCAAGTGAGTACCACCTCTAATGCAGCGCACCAGAAGGTACCACCCTTAAAATTAATTTTTTTGAAAATTTTTTTCATGAACATGTTCTAATTAACATTACACATATCATATGTGAATTTCACGCAAATCCGAACACTCTAAGTGCATGAAAACACACATCACATAAATGCATGTTCACATGTATTCAAAATTATGTAAGTGTGTGTTCACATCATTTTTTAGGAGCTAGGAGATGTGAATGTATGTGAAATTTACATACGATCTTCATAATGTTAATTAAAACATGTTTATGAAAAAGAAAATTTTAAAAAGTTTTTTTAAAGGTGGTACCTTCTGGTGCGCTGCATTTGGGTGGTACTCTCTTGAACCATATTCTATATATATATATATATATATATATATATATATATATATATATATATATATATATATATATATATATATATATATATATATATATATATATATAGGGGTGGGTTCAATGAAAAACCACTATGCACGTGAAAACTATGGAAACCTACGAATACCGTCCGATTTGGTGCATTTCATGAAAAAAAGCGGTGGCATGATCGTAAATAAGGTGATGCATCACGTGGGATTTTGATGCATCATGTGGGATTTTGATGCATCACGCGGGAAATTTGATGCATCACGTGGGATTTTGATGCATCACGCGGGGAATTTGATGCATTTGTGGTAGTGCAGTGCGGTTTTCACAAGTTTAGGTGCATGATGGTTTTCTATTGAACCTCCCTATATATATATATATATATATATATATATATATATATATATATATATATATATATATATATATATATATATATATATATATATATATATATATATATATATATATATATATATATATATATATATATTGTTGGGAAATAGTTTAAGTATGTTCAAACTGTTAGTTAGACTTCTCAAACTGTTAATAGAGTTTATATGTAAATCCAAAGTTCATGCTGCTAGTTGAAGAAACTCGAGCTGCCAGTGTAAAAGTTCAAGCTGCCAGAGCAAATCAACTCGCTGCTCTGTTCATGCTGTCAAGTGATTCAAGCTGCTCAACAGTTTCATAAACAGAAAGTGTTGATTTTCAGGAAAAGATATCTACATGAAGATTCCAGCATATCTACTATCAGAGAAGTCATAGTTCGTCAAGGAAACATATCAAGAAGCAATATAAATAAATAGAATAGGTCTTTCTATTGTATAGGAGTTTTCTGCATATTCGAGTCTGTAATTGCTTTGTTGATTAAGTTTTCATAAGCCTCTAAGGTTGTAAAACCCTAAGAACAGTCTGTGTTCTTCGTCTAATCAAACAGATTAGAGGTGATTGTAATCATTGAATTCAGCAATACAAACAGTTTTGATTACTTCTTGTGTTTATTTATTATTGATTCTGAAAGTTTTTGTTAAAATAATTAAGTGTTATTCCGCAAACTTCTTGATTAAACTTTGATTCAAAGCAAGACTATTGATTTATACTCTGATAAATTCAAATCAGTTAGTCTTGATTATTTAGTTTTAGATCCTGACAAGTGGTATCAGAGCCACAGGTCGTTCTTTGTTTTTCAAAGTCGAAAACTTTCTTTTAAATTTTTAATCTTTTTGCAATGGAATTTGAAAATAGCAGCAGTGGATCTGGGCAAGGACTCAAAGTGCCTATGCTCAAGCCCACTGAGTTTGAGATGTGGAAACTCAGGATTCAACAGCATATCCAATTCATTGATTATGCCATATGGGAAGCTGTTGAATTTCCTCCTGTAGTTGATCCAGAACTTGATGATGAGGGAAAACCAGTCAAAACTCCTCCAAAAACTGAACTTGAAAGGAAGGCTAGAATGAATGAAGTGAAAGCACTTACACTTTTACAGATAGCCATTCCTAATGCTTATCAACATCAGTTCAAAAAGTTTTATACTGCTCATTCTCTTTGGAATGCCTTAGAGAAAAGATTTGCTGGTAATGTCAGTACCAAGAGAAATCAAAAGGATCTCTTGAAACAGCAGTATGAGAACTTTTCTGGTGGCAAGAATGAAAACCTTACTCAAATTTTTGACAGGTTCAACAAACTGATAAGTGAACTGGAAAGTGCAAAAGTCAATCTGGATCAAGATGAAGTCAACAGAAAGTTTCTCAGATCTCTTGGAAAAGAATGGACAGTCTATGCTGCACAATGGAGAACAAAAGACATTCTTGATGAGATAGAACTGGATGATCTGTATAACAGTCTAAGAGTGTTTGAGACTGAGATTGATGCTAAAAAGAAATCCTTTTTCTTATAATCACAATACTGCTCTTCTGTCTTCTGAAAAATCTAATAACTGTGATTCTTTTTCAGGTGGTGATGGCAGCTCTGCTGAAACTCACTATGAGGCTTTTGTTGCCAATGATGGACTATTTGCTCTAAATGTTGAAGACTTGGAACAAATTCATCCAGATGATCTTGAAGAGATGGATTTAAAGTGGCAACATGCAATGTTGACCATGAGGGCCAAAAGATTTCTTAAAAGAACTGGAAGGACCAACTTTCAAGCCAGAACAGAAGGCAAACCAGCTTTTGATAAATCAAAAGTTGAATGCTATAAATGTCATAAGCTTGGTCACTTTGCCAGAGAATGTAGATCTCAAGGTCAACAGCCATCAAGGACTTCACAGCCCAATCAGACATCATCATCAACAGCACTTGTCTCCCAAGAAGACAATGTGTTTGACTGGAGTGATCAGACAGAGGAAGAATTTCAAAATCAAGCTCTAATGGCAGAAACATCAAATGTCTCCTCCACTGAACTACCATCTGAGGTAAATTCTAAACTCTTCTCTCAATCATGCAAAAATATGGTTAAAAAATACAGAGATCATAATGAGAGCATGTGCAAAACTCTAGCTAAGATGGAAGAAAGGAGATATGAATACATGCAAGCCATAGAAGATCTGGAAAAACAGATCAATGATTATAAGGATAATGAGATTCAAATGGGATATGATAGAACCTATCATGAGTGGGAGAAAAAGGAGCTAAATAAGAAAATAGAATCTCTGAATAAAAAGGTAGATGAGACTGAACAAAAGATGTTAGAGACTAATAAGAAACTAGAATCTGTTAACATAGATCTAGGAAACTTTAAGTTAGCAAATCAAAAGCTGGAACACCTAATGGAAGTCCAATTTAAAGATAGAGTAAAATCTCAGGTTAATCCTAAAGAAGGAATAGGATACAGGGCTACTCCACCTCCATACAACAACAAGTACATTCATCCAATGAGTGAGGTTGCTGATAGACTTGTCAATGAACCACTAGATGAGTCTATGACTATTGTAGATCCTATCCTTGATAACAGTCCTGAATCAAAAGAAGATAAGATGCAAAATAGAGACTGTGAGTGTATAGCAGTTGAGAAAGACCACAACACAATGAGTGCACCTATAGTGGTCCAAGCTCCCAGTAAGAAAGGAAAAGAGAAGATGAGTGTATGCAATGCTACTCCACAAGTTTCTGTACATTCTAACTGTAACACTGCATCTTCCTCAAAAGGAAATAAAAGAGGCTGTTAGAAGAAAAGATGATCAAAATAGTTGGATACCTCATATAATCACTAAATACTCTCCAAAGACTCCATCAGTAGATCTCACTAAATATAAGAAGTCAAAAACAGTATTTAGTTATGTCAATGCACAAGGCCAACCCAAAACCAATTTGGTTTGGGTTTACTCCACTACTGACTAAGCTTGTTATTTGTGCAGGGCAACCACAGGTCTCCTCATAGAACAAGATGGCATTTGGACAGTGGATGCTCTAGGCACATGACAGGCAATTCTGAGTGCTTGTCAAATTTTAAAGGCTTTGATGGAGGTTTTGTTGCATTTGGAGGCAACTCAAAAGGAGGTAAGGTTACAGGTAAAGGTACTGTTAATGCAGGCAACATGAAATTCCATGATGTTTTGTATGTTGAACAGCTTAAGTACAATTTATTAAGTGTCTCTCAAATCTGTGACAAACAAAACATTGTTCTGTTTACAGATTCTGAGTGCATTGTCCTTTCAAAAGATTTTAATATTCCTGAAGATCTTGTTTTACTAAGAACACCAAGAAAGGACAATGTTTACTGTCTGGACACAGATCTTTTATCTAAATCAAATACTTTAAGCTGTTTGATATCCAAAGCATCATCCATTGAGTCTGCTCTTTGGCATAGAAGGATGTGTCACATGAACTTCAAGTCCATGAATGTGTTAGTCAAAAAGAATCTGGTAAGAGGCTTACCACAAAAGGAGTTCGTATGTGATGATCATTGTGTAGCATGCCTTAAAGGCAAGCAACACAAAACTTCTCATAAGGCCAAAGAAGTAAATTCAATCTCATCTGTTCTTCAGCTGCTTCATATGGATCTATTTGGTCCAACATCTGTTTTGAGTTTGAGTAAAAGGGCTTACTGTTTAGTTATTGTTGATGACTTCACCAGATTTACTTGGGTTTACTTTCTTAGGTCCAAAGATGAAACTGCTGAGCTAGTTAAGTCTTTTATCCTTAAGATAGAAAACCAATCCAACTCAAAAGTTAAGGTGATAAGATCAGACAATGGAACTGAATTTAAAAATCACATTCTAAACAGTTTCTGTGAGTCCAAAGGCATTGCTAGACAATATAGTGCACCAAGAACACCACAGCAAAATGGTGTCGCTGAAAGAAAGAACAGAACATTAATTGAGGCTGCTAGAACAATGTTAGCTGATTCAAATCTGCCAATGACTTTCTGGGCAGAAGCTGTTAATACAGCCTGTTATGTTCTGAATAGGGTTCAGGTTGTCCAATCACAAGGGAAAACTCCCTATGAGTTATTCCATAACAGAAGTCCCCTAATAGCTTTCTTCAAGCCTTTTGGATGCCCATGTACTATTCTTCACACTAAGACTCACTTAGGGAAGTTTGAAAGTAAGGCTGAAGAAGGATTATTTGTAGGATACTCAAGTCAAAGCAAAGCCTATAGAGTATATAACAGTGTGTCTAAAACCATTGAAGAAAGTGCCAATGTTGAATTTAATGAAAATACTGCTAATATCAAAGGCACTGGTCCTGATTGGTTGTTTGATTTAGATTCACTAACAAATTCTCTGAGCTTTGTTAAGTATACTGCAGAAGCTGATGCATACAGGGTTGAAGCTGCCAACACAAATTCTCAAGCTGCCAACACAAATTCTCATGCTGCCAATACAAATTCTCAAGTTGTTGGCACAAAGTTTCAGACTGCTGCAGATTCAACAAGTTGGGATGATTACACCACTCTACCACTTCTGTCTTGTGATCCTCTAGGGGTCCTGAATGCTCAACATGAGACACATCCAGATACTGAAGTGCCACTCCCAAGTCCTGAGAGAGCAGCTCCAACACAAAGGGACACAGTCCCAGATTCAAGTCAAGCTGTTCCTGAAGCTGATCCATTTACTGGTCCTGATGGAGATGATACAAATCTTGGTTCCTCTTTTCAGACAGAGAGAGAGCCTACACTAAGGGTTCACAAGTATCATCCTCTCAATCAAATACTGGGTGATCCAAGCACTCCTGTACAAACAAGGAAAATGGTTCAAAATGAGACTGCTGCTGCTGAACAAACAGCTCCTGAATTCAGCCTAGCTGCCTTTGAGAATGCCTATTTCATGTCTCAACTAGAACCTAAAAAGGCATCAGAAGCATTAAAAGATTCATCCTGGATTGAGGCTATGCAAGAAGAGCTTCTACAGTTCAAGATTCAGAATGTATGGACTCTGGTGGATCTTCCTAAAGGTAAGAGAGCAATTGGTACAAGATGGGTGTTTAGAAACAAGAAAGATGAGAGAGGGATAGTCATCAAGAACAAAGCAAGGCTAGTAGCACAAAGGTACACTCAAGAAGAAGGCATAGATTATGATGATGTATTTGCTCCAGTAGCAAGAATTGAAGCCATCAGACTATTTTTGGCCTATGCAAGCTTCAAAGGATTTAAAGTGTATCAAATGGATGTGAAGTCTGCTTTTCTGTATGGGACAATTGAAGAGGAGGTATATGTGTGTCAACTTCCTGGTTTTGAAGACTACAAGTATCCAGACAGGGTTTACAAGCTAGACAAGGCTCTCTATGGTCTCCATCAAGCCCCCAGAGCATGGTATGACACTCTGTCATCCTACCTTCTACAAAATGGATTCAAGAGAGGCACTCTGGACAAAACACTTTTCACTAAGTCTATCAAATATGAAATTCTGCTTGTCCAAATCTATGTTGATGACATTATCTTTGGCTCAACAAATGACTGTCTGTGCGAAGAATTTGAAGCTTTAATGCACAAATAGTTTCAAATGAGTTCAATGGGAGAACTCACTTTCTTTCTGGGCCTACAAGTCAAGCAGAAGCCCACTGGACTCTTTATAAGCCAATCGAAGTATGTGAAAGACATACTGGACAAGTTTGGGTATCAAGACACCAAAGCTGCAAGCACTCCAATGGATCCTCACAAGCAGCTTCATACAGACAAAGATGGCATAGATGTGGATATTCATTTATACAGATCTCTTATAGGATCTCTTATGTATCTAACATCTTCCAGACCTGATATCATGTTTGTTGTCTGTGTGTGTGCTAGGTTTCAATGCTCTCCAAAGGACTCTCACTTGGTTGCTGTTAAGAGAATCTTTAGATACCTTAAAGGCCAACCACACTTAGGCCTATGGTATCCTAAAGACTCTCCCCTTGTACTAACTGCTTATTCTGACAGTGACTATGGTGGATGCAACATTGACAGAAAATCCACAACTGGTGGATTTCAATACTTAGGAGCAAGATTGGTCTCTTGGCAATGCAAAAAGCAGACAACTGTGTCCACATCATCCACTGAAGCAGAATATGTAGCAGCTGCAAGCTGCTGCTCCCAGGTAATGTGGATTCAAAATCAGCTAAGAGACTATGGTATGAATTTCTTATCCACTCCTATTTATATTGACAATTCAAGTGCAATCAGCATTGTGCAAAACCCAGTGAAATTCCCAAAAACCAAGCATATAGAAATCAGATTTCACTTTATCAGAGATTGTAATGAAAAGAAGTTAATCCAAGTTACCAAAATACATACTGATGATCAGTTAGCTGATCTATTTACAAAACCTTTTGATGTAGGAAGGTTCACTTTCCTAGTATCAAATATTGGTATGGTAAATATGGATTAATTTGTTTTCATCATTATCTACTTAGTATGCTTATTTAAGGGGGAGTCACTGTTTCATTAAAAAGATGCATAATTTTCAACTAACAGCTTGAGTATTTTCTCAAGCTGCTAGTTCATTTTCTCGGACTGTTAGCTATTCACTTGATCTGTCAAAGTGTGCAGGGTATTTAGGTAATTGTTTAAATGTGTGTGCGTGGGACCCAACCTTTTCAAAACCTTTAAAGGTCCCAGTTTCGTTCAGTTGTAACTACCAGTTACAAAATTTCTTCCACGGCCTTTCTTTTCCCTCTGAACGAATTCTCACACACTTCTTTGCAAACCCTAAACCCTTCGTTTGATCATCCATGGAGTTTGTTAAGGAACACAACTGCCTTCCCTACTCTCTAAAGCACTCAGACCTTCAACCGTTCCATGACATGATGGACTTTCTTCGTCACTCCCATATCCACCATGCACTCAATATAAACCCCACCATATACATATCACATATCGAACAGTTCTGGAACCATGCCACTGTTCAATCCATAAATGGAATTCCTTCTATACTATCAAAGATTGATGGCACTCCCATCACCATTACTGAGGAATCCATTCGGTGCCATTTGCATCTTCAAGATGCCACAGGTATAACTGACCTAACCCTTGATGCTTTACATACTGGTCTTTATGATATAGGTTATAGGGGTCCTGCTGATTCTTTTACTTTCTTAAAAGCCCATTTTTCTCCTAAATGGAAATATCTTGTACATATTATTCAACAGTGTATGAGCCCCAAAAGAACTGGTTGGTCCGAATTTTCCTCTAACATTGCCACTGCCTTAGTGTGCTTTTCAACAGGCCAACGGTTCAATTTTTCTAACATGATTTTTCAGGGGATGTTAAGGCATCATTCCCTAAAGAGTGGGAAATTTTTGATGTATCCCAGATTTTTGGCAGAAATCATTGCACACACTTGCACCACTTCTCATTCACATAAGAGGATACATGTTTCCCACAGGCACTCACTATCCTCTATAAAGAGACTTTTGAAACAAAGTGCCAATTTTTTGAGCATTGATGTTCCATTGCCTTCTGCAATGATGAACATCATTCCACAAAATAGAGGAGAGGGTCCTGAGCAGGCTCAGCCTATCATCACTGCTACACCCCCAGGACCCCAACCCCCTCCTCATGATACACAAATTCTTTCTGATCCTTTTGTACAGCCAACACGCCCACTAAAATTTCTATATAAAAGGAAAAGGGGACCAGGAGCTCCTTCCTCCTCCTCCCTCAGACTAGAGCCATATATCCCTGTGCAGGAGGACACTTCTGCACAGAATATCCAAAGGGAACCAATTGAGGAAACTCCCATCCTCACTCAGGAGGTGAACATCTCTTCAGAGATTGTTCATATGGGTTCTGTGGCTGGCACTACTGATGTTTCTGCAAAAGAGGCACAGGACAGTGCCAACATCACTAAGACCACACCTATGGCAACAGCCAGTGTGCAAACACAAGTTGGAAGTCCCCAGAACCAAGAACAGAGGGGCCCAGAAGTTTCTACTTCTGGTATTAATGTCAGTGATAGATCACAAGCACCTCAGGTGTTTTCTGATCTTGAGACTAGTCTGCAACTCATGCTCTTGACGGATCCCAAGCTGAAACCTGTTGTAGCCATGTTGGAATACCAAATGTCCATCATTGCTGCACAGGGAGCTCAAATATTTGCACTCAAGCAGGCAGAGGCGGCTCAAAATAAAAGAATGGATTATCTCCACAAAGGGTTTACCCTCTGTGGAAATAAGATAATGAAATTAGAGCAGTTGATTCAAACCCAATGGGCAAAGGTTGTGGGTCCTCCTGACCAAACCAATGCTTCCAAAAAGGGGGAGAATCAGGTTGTTCCTGAATCAGTCCAAGCAGCTCCAACAACATCAGTCCAAGCAGCCTCAACAGTCCCACCTTCTAGGCTAGCAGTCCCAACAGCTTCTCAAGCTGTTAGCCTAGAAACTCAAGCTGCTGCCCCAAAAGCAACTGGAGTTGTTATAAGGGAAAGAGTTCAAGCTCCATCCAGCACAGTCCAAGCTACATCCCCCTCTATGAAAGACAAGGGCAAGGGCATTCTTATTGAGTCTCCAAAGCACAAATTTTCTTCCAAAGAAGCCCAGATTGCCTTTGATGCTGAAGTTGCCAAGAAATTAGCAGAAGAACTGGACAAAGAATTAGATCAGCAAGCCCAGCCCCCAATAGATGATGATCAGACCTTAGGTGATTACCTAAAGGGGTTTGTGGGTAAACAAGGAGAAAAGAAGAGGAAGCTGCCAACAGGGCACTCCAAGGCTGAGCACAGAAGATTTTTAATCAATTTTGCCTTTGCAGCAGGTATTCCAAAGAAAATGGCTCAATCCATGACTACTGAAAAGCTGCAGGAGATCCATGACAAAGAAATGGAGAAAAGAAAGAAAACGAAAGTCTCCCAAGAAGTCCAACCATCCCAAGAAGTCCAACCATCAAAGGAATCATTTCAAACTGAAGCTGCTGCCAGTGCACCTGCTCCTACTGATCAAGCTGTTGCTTCTATTCCTTCATCTGAGCCATCGTCACAAGCAAAGCTGCATCAAGTTAAGAGGGTGTTATTTGAGCAACAACTGCAAAAAGCAATGGAGATAGAGAAGCTGATTGATCAGCATGATTTTACAAAGCCTCTGATCAATTACTGGTATGCCAAGTCACTGGACGACAGAGATTTAAGAGTTAAGTTTGTAGTAAGAAGAGAGTCTGGACCAGAAGAAGAATTTGATACATTTTGGCAAATGGTTCAGAAGTTGACCAGGGATGAGCTAACAAAGATGCATAATATTGGGTCTGTAACACAAGTTAGATCTGCTCTACCACAAGTGAAGCAACTTATCAAAGATCTAAAATCAATTGTTGACCCTGAATCTGCAAGGAAAGAGATAGAGGATGCTGTGAAGAAAGGAAAGAAGGTCAAGCAAGTTGATCTGTTTGTCAAGTCAAGGACATACAGACTCAAATTCTCAGATGGGTCTGGTATATTCTTCAATCTCGAATTTTATAATTTTCCAAAAGATATACTGCTTCAGATAAAATCTGTTAGGATATCTTGTGATAGAGATGAGATGAAGAAAGAATTTTTGAAGGCTGTAGATCAGAAACTTGCACAGTTATAAGTTTTTAAAAGCCTTGGTTTGTAAATAGCAGTTTACTTATTCATTTCCATTTTTGTATAGAACTTAAAGTCTTGTGTAAAGAATTTAAGTTAGGGGGAGATTGTTGGGAAATAGTTTAAGTATGTTCAAACTGTTAGTTAGACTTCTCAAACTGTTAATAGAGTTTATATGTAAATCCAAAGTTCATGCTGCTAGTTGAAGAAACTCGAGCTGCCAGTGTAAAAGTTCAAGCTGCCAGAGCAAATCAACTCGAGCTGCTCTGTTCATGCTGTCAAGTGATTCAAGCTGCTCAACAGTTTCATAAACAGAAAGTGCTGATTTTCAGGAAAAGATATCTACATGAAGATTCCAGCATATCTACTATCAGAGAAGTCATAGTTCGTCAAGGAAACATATCAAGAAGCAATATAAATACATAGAATAGGTCTTTCTATTGTATAGGAGTTTTCTGCATATTCGAGTCTGTAATTGCTTTGTTGATTAAGTTTTCATAAGCCTCTAAGGTTGTAAAACCCTAAGAACAGTCTGTGTTCTTCGTCTAGTCAAACAGATTAGAGGTGATTGTAATCATTGAATTCAGCAATACAAACAGTTTTGATTACTTCTTGTGTTTATTTATTATTGATTCTGAAAGTTTTTGTTAAAATAATTAAGTGTTATTCCGCAAACTTCTTGATTAAACTTTGATTCAAAGCAAGATTATTGGTTTATACTCTGATAAATTCAAATCAGTTAGTCTTGATTATTTAGTTTTAGATCCTGACATATATATATATATATATATATATATATATATATATATATATATATATATATATATATATATATATATATAGGGTGAGGATAAAATGAGGACCGTGCTTAAAATGAGGACAATAAGAACCAATGAAATTGCTTGAAATTGTGAATCAACCAATAGAATGCAAGGTGACAATTTTGTAATTAAATAGAGATTTGTACAACATGGACAAGTGTTTGAGGGTAAAATAGTCATTTGTGCACCCTCTCTATTTTTAACAACTATATGAATTTAATGAGGTGAGTTTTGGTTTTTTTAATGCATTTTAGGGGTGTGGCGATTCTATCATTTTAGGGGTGTGGCGATTCTATCATTAATTTTTTAATGCATTTTAGGGGTTTTTTTAACAAGTATAGGCGTGGTGGAGCCCATGCTGTAACATCCCTATTTTTTTAATTATATGTAATTTACAATTAATTGGACTTAATTGTTGTATTAAAGGTTTATTATGTTAATTTAAGTCAATTCTATCATTATATCAGTTAAATGAGAGAATACGAAGTTGAGGGGTATAATGTGCAATTGGGTCAAAATAACAAATAAAAGATGGAAACCTCTTTCATTTTTCCACCAACTCACTCTCTCTCTAACTCTCTCGATTCTCTCTCTTTCCCTCTCTAAAAACCCACAAGTTTCATAATCAAGAATCAGAGATTTGTTGGATTCAAGTGTTCAAAAGTTGGATTCAGATAGCAAATAAGGAATTATAAGCATTACAACAAACGATTTAAGGTAACAATCTCCCTATATTACGGATTTTTGAAGTTTTTGAGTTGGTTTTTATGTGAACCGATTTCTAAGATTCAAGATGCAAATGTTAATGCATGTCATATATTATGATAGATTATCTGAATTCGAGCATGTATGTTGTTGTATACAAAAATTCAGAATCAGATTCGAAGTCTAAGTGTGATTTTGGAATTAAGTGTGTGTTTTAGTGTGTGTGTTCTTCGAAGTTTAAAGAAAAATGGACACAAATCGGATATTTTGGTACATAAGTGTTGTGTTCTAAGTTGGAATAGTTTATTTAAGTACATATCTGCAATTTTAGATACTCAAACATGCAAAAATGGTCAAAAACGTAAATCTGGAAAATATTGGAAATTTCACCAAGTATGAACTCGGTCCGGATCCATCCGAATTCGGATCCGTACCCAGTTCGGACCTACAGTGTTTCGGACCAACTACTATTTCGGGTCCATCCCAATCCGGACCCCAACCTATTTCGGACAAATCCCCATTTCGGACCATACACAATTTCGGATCACCCATTTCGGATCAACCCAATTCGGACCAAGGACCCAATTTCGGACCATCTACAATTCGGACCATCCGAATTCGGATGTGGTCCGAAATCAGAACCCAATTACACTTAAATTTTCAGATTTCAATTTTTAAGCAATTACTGACACAAATTCACTATTACACCTACTTTACAGATCATTGTGGTGTTATCAAAACACACATTGATTCAGGATCAAGTCACAAAACCAATCACTGTGAGTTGCAGATTATCATTCGAACATTTATTGTTTTTACATTCATGTTTATACATTCAATGGCATGTTCACGTTGTTCATATACTTCATTTGGCACTCATGAAATGATTTGTTGTTATGATGCACACTCGTACTTGACATGTAACACACATGTAGCCAGCGTTCATTTGAAAGTGCATCTATATACATCATGCTTGCACTGCATGATCATTACTTCATAATCTGATGCGACCTGGACTGGGGCTGACAGCAGGCCACTGTCGGGGACTGATCATCCCACTCGTATCCCATCAGGTTCGGCACATCCCCGATCAGCATATTGAACTGCCAACCCATGCTTGCACTGCATGGTTTTTCACATACACTGAGGCTTACACTGCCGATATTCACATACATGGGGCTTACACTGCCCATGGTTAAGCATTGTTTGTAAAGAAATATTTGTTGTATGCATAATCTGTTATCTCACTAAGCATTTAGCTTACTGTTGACTCACCATGTTTTCAGGCAAAGGCAAAAGTGTAGCTGGACCTTCCACTTAAGCATATCAAATCAATATCCCGGAGACTATAGAAGCTATTGGTACTTGAATGTAATAGCTTTGGGCTGGGATTCATTACTTCTAAAACAATTATGTTGATGTAATAGTTAGACTTTTATCACTGTAGACATGTATTCTATTGCTTTAGTGTGGATGTGCTTAATTCTAATTTAAGTATTCAATTTCAATTATTATGATACTCATTGAGTTGTTAGTCGATCCTGGAGATTACAATTATATCATTAATTTAACAAGGACGTCACACCGCCGGAGAAGATGACAGTGTGTAGGGCACCATGGGAGAAGGAGTGCGTTAATGGTGGACACATGGTTTCTTCATGAGCATAAAGAGATAGAAGAGAGAGAGAAAGATAAATCTTAAAAATAAAACAAATATGGAAACAACTCATGATTTAAGGAAATACTTTAATGGGTAACCGTGAAATTGGAGAAAATTTAGTTTCTTTTTGTTTTTTTATTTTAAGTTATGAAATAGTCCAAAATGCCCTTAAGAATATGGATTAAGTTAGATGACATGTCATAATTTAATTGGTTCTTATCGTCTTCATTTTAAGGACGGTCCTCATTTGATCCACTCCCTAAGGGTGGGGATAAAATGAGGACCGTGCTTAAAATGAGGACAATAAGAACCAATGAAATTGCTTGAAATTGTGAATCAACCAATAAAATGCAAGGTGACAATTTTGTAATTAAATAGACCTTTGTACAACCTGGACAAGCCTTCAAGGCTAAAATTGTAATTTGTGCACCCTCTCTATTTTTAACAAATATATGATTTTAATGAGGGATTCCATTTTAAACCAATTTGGGGAGTATATAAAATCGAAGAGTGAGGAGGTGCGGTTCACGACGACAGTTGGTGGTTCACGACGTGTGCGTCTAACGGCGGGAGTTGATTCATGACGGTAAGATATACAGTTCGAACACCTTGAACAGTTGATTCATAACGTTGACGATTCACATCACTACCAACGATTCATAACGTTGACGATTCTTTCATCAAATTGGTTGGTAATAGCATCGACGATTTACAACACCGACATAGTTAACGACACTGCTATCGTTCACAAACACCGACAACCATAACATCGATTGTTCACGACATCACCATTGTTCACAAACACCACCGACAATTCATTCCACCGGTATTCATGACACCACCAATAATTCATATTTAATGCAACCTATGGTTCACGACTTACGTGTGTGATTCATGACACCAACGATTCATCGATGATTACAACATAATTCATGATTCATCTATGATTGATTACACAGTGATTCATGTAAATCATTTTATACAATCTATACACCGTAAAACATATAAATCGATACAAAATCTAACAATCACTATACAAATAGCATCAACAACGATGATTCACTATGAACGATTCATTACAAACCCTATAATAAAAAACAAGAATATTGTTACAAGAGACGTTAGGAGAGAAAGATAGTAAATGAAATAGTCGATGACCGATCATGATGGTTGATTTACTACAGTTTTGATTCTCGATGGTTGGGGTCACCATAGACGATTCACGACAGTGGAGAAAGAGAGTAGATGGAGTAGTTGGTCGCCAATCACGATGGTCGATTTCTTCGCATCTGATTGCGCTACAAAGAAGAGAGAGTGTTGGTGGAGGATCACGGTGGCCTGACCTTTTTCAGCCGTCGTGAGATGTCAGAGGAAAGAGGAAGAGCCCATGAGGGTGAAGGACCGTCGAGAAGAGTACGCACCAATGAAGGGAGAGATCGCCTGTCACAGTGGCTGGTTTTCTAAACCCACCGGAAATTGAGAAAGGATAAAGAAGGTTGTTTGGTATGTGAGGTAATTATGGAATTGAAGAAAGAGAATGAGAGTTGCTAGAATTGTGATGACGTGAAATGAGGGGATAAGTTAAAGTCTTTACCTTTTTTTAATTAATCCACAAAATGTCTAAATTGTCCTTGAGGGGAAAAAATAAAATTTATGACATATTGTATTTTTATTGGTTATTACCGTCTTCATTTTAACGACGGTTCTCATTTGATTCACTCCCTATATATATATATATATATATATATATATATATATATGTGTGTGTGTGTGTGTGTGTGTGTGTGTGTGTGTGTGTGTGTGTGTGTGTGTGTGTGTGTGTGTGTGTGTGTGTGCATATATATATACATACATACATATATATATACATACATATATATACATACATACATACATACATACATACATACATATACATACATATATACATACATACATACATACATACATACATACATACATACATACATACATACATACATACATACATACATATATAGATACATACATATATATATACATACATATATAGATACATACATATATATATACATACATATATATATACATACATATATATATACATACATATATATATACATACATATATATATACATACATATATATATATATATATATATATATATAAAGAGTGAAAGATTAAATCACGTGAGAAGAGGTGAGAATGTCAATAGGATGACGAATATTATTATTGACTTGAATAGGTTTTAGGGAAGAAATAAACAGCGATTGATGTTGCAACGAATCGGTACGTGCATCATTGTTTGTAGAGTATCAACATATCATTGTATGAGTGCATCGATGTGTATCACAGTGTATCATTGTATTAAAGCATCGATACGTATCAATGAATCTACGCTTTTATGTTTTTAAGAACGATATGCTACAGTGAATTAGTGCGTCGATGACTCGAAATTTATAAAAATCTGAATCAATGTATTTGTATGTGTTTCATTGCATCAATGTTTTTTGTGTTAACTAATTGTATTTTTGTATTAGTAAATCAATGCATTTATGTTGTTAATTAATATTTTCCATAATTTAATGGTCCAAAATAATCAATAGTTTCTAAAATCTTTCTAATTTATTAAATGAGGAACTAAATATCACGTGTCATTCAAATAGAATGCTAATTGGCTTAACGAGGATTTGTCAAATGTACATTATTATTTTTACTATTAATAAATCTAAATTTATATCCATTAAAATCTCAACAAACAACATTTAAAAGATATTTTAATAAAATAATAAATTTTAAAGTTATTAATGAACATATTAGTGTTTTTTCAAATTTAAGTTTATAGTTTTAAGTAAAATATAACTATTAAAATTTACATGTAATACACGTGTTAATAAACTAGTATTATATATATTTATTAAATTGAATACATTCCATAAATTTGGAGAGAAAAATATATTCTAACAAGACCGATATGATTTGCCCTTAATATTGATTATAATACTAATTACACGTAGCATGCTCTCGTTCCTTCTCATGTGTGTGTGTCTATATATATAGTAAATTAAAGAAATGGTCTCTATGGTTTGTCTAAAATTATGACAACGGTCCCCCAACTTCCAAAGTTGCAATGGCGGTCCCTCAAACCACTTTTTACTTGCAGAATTGGTTCTTCTGTTTCTAAAATTTTTAAAAATGACGATTTTGTCCTTTTTTCAATTACAAGTATGCTTATTTCAATTTCATTTTTGATTTTAAATTTGAAATATTAATTTATTAAATTAAGATTTGATTCATTATTAAATATATTATTATTATTTATACTTATTTATTTTGTAAAATAAATCAATATTTATTTTCTAAAAATTATTTTTATTTAGATACTTAATTAGTTAAGTTATACGTCTTTTTATGTATTCAATTTATTTATTTATATTTTATTTGTTAAACTATTTGTATAGTTTTATTATTTATACATTTCCATAAAACTATTTCATTACTTTAAAAAAATTTGGATTTATGTCTATTTTGTTTTAAATTTAATAATTCATTACGATTTGGTTTAAGTTTACTAATTTATTGTTCTCGATTTATTTATCGTCACGCTAATATGTTTTTATTTAATATTATTATTTTGGATTTTAATATTTTTATGCCAATACGTTTTGATTTAAATTTATTATTTTATTTGTTTTGATTTAAAATTTTTCTTCGTTACTACTTAAGTGTAAAATAACAAAATATTTAAAAGAAAACGAATAAAACATATTAATGTACAAACTTGTAAATCAAAAAGATTAAAATACTATATTGAAATCAAAACGTATTGGCATAACAAAATATTAAAATTAAAAAAAAAATAAAATACTATTTTTAAATATAAAATACTAACATAACAATATATATTATTTTAAATAAATAAACTAAAAGATAAATATAATTCATTATTTCTAATATCTATAAAGATTAATAAATATAAATTATAAATACAGTATATTATTTCTTACATTTTTAAATATTAATAAATAGATAATATTTAAATCTACATCCAAATGATATATTATACATACTAATCTATATTTCTAATTAAAAAGTATATTATTGTTTATTTATAAAATTATTTGTAAAATTATTTATTTTTAATATATATTAATAATTTTGTAACTTTTAATACATTTTTTAAAACCAAACAAATAAAATAATAAATTTAAATCCAAACGTACTAGCATAACAAAATATTTAAATCCAAACAAATAAAACAATAAATTTAAATAAAAAAATATTATTGTAACAAAATATTTGTAAACTTAAATCAAAACTTAATGAATTAGTAAATTTAAATCATAATTTACATAAATTCAAAATTTATTAACGTAATGAAATAGTTTGATGGAAAATTATAAAAGTAGTTTAACTAATAAAATATAAATAAATAAAACTTTAATAAATAAATTGAATACATAAAAAAGACATAAATTAACTAAATAAGTATATAAATAAAAATAATTTTAGTAAATAAATATAGTTTAATTTTACAAAATAAATAGGTATAATTAATAATAATAATAATAATAATAATAATAATAATAATAATAATAATAATAATAATAATGAGAATAATAATAATTATAGTATATTTAATAATGAATCAAATCATAATTTATTAAAGTATTATTTCAAATTTAAATCAAAAATGAAAAATTAAGAAAACTGAGCAAAATTAAAATTACCAAACTTGTAATTAAGAGAATGGCAAAAACATCATTTTTAAAAATTTTAGAAACAGATTGACCAATTTTACAAGTAAAAAGTGGTTTGAGAGATTGACACATCAATTTTGAAAATTGAAGGATCGTTTTCATAATTTTGAACAAACCACAGGGACCATTTCTGTAATTTACTCATATATATATATATATATATATATATATATATATATATATATATATATATATATATATATATATATATATATATATATATATATATATATATATATATATGGGTAAATTACAAATTTCGTCGCTGTGGTTTATTAGAAATTATGGATTTGGTCATTTAACTTTAAAAATTACACTGACAGTCCTTGTGGTTGAAGTTTTGTTACAGTTTTGGTCTTTTGGCCATTTCAAATGACCCTTTTACCCTTACTAGTTTAATAAGTATTATTAATGTTGTTTTTATTATTATTATTATTATTATTATTATTATTATTATTATTATAAAATAATAAAATAATTCGAAGTAATTTTAAAAACTAGTATAAGTAATTTAGTGTAGAACACATGAAAATAAATAATGAATTATTTTATACCAATAACTATTATTATTAATTAAAAGCTAAAAATTAATGTTTGAGTTTAGATTTTTTAAAATAAAATGTAAACCTTTTGAAAATCATAAAATAAGTTATTTTTGTTAAGCATTCAGTTTTTACATTTTTACGTTAAATGATTTTTAATAATGATTAAAATATCTATAAAAACATATAATTGTTATTTCATCATTTTGATAATTAAAACTAAAAGTAAAATAGTCTTTTAACTTTAGGTTTCTTTTTTATTTTTTATTGAAAAATCAAACGTTCATCATTTTGATAATTAGTTTTTTTTAACGAAAAAACTAGTATTTTTAATTTTTAATTCATGTAAACATTTAATTTTTTTTAACAAAAAATAAAAAGGAAACATAAAGTTAAAAGACTATTTTGCTTTTAGTTTTAATTATCAAAATGATGAAATAACAATTTATATGTTTTTATAGATATTTTAATCATTATTAAAAATCATTTAACGTAAAAAGGATTAAAAAAAAAAGAATACTTAATAAAAATAATTTATTTTATGATTTTCAAAAGGTTTACATTTTATTTTAAAAAATCTAAACTCAAACTTTAATTTTTACTTTAATTAATAATAATAATAATTCGTATAACTTTAAAAATAGTTCATCATTTATTTTCATGTGTTCTACACTAAATTAATTATACTAGTTTTTAAAATTATTTTGAATTATTTTATTATTTTATAATAGTAAAAATAATAATAAAAACAACATTAATAATACTTATTAAACTAGTAAGGGTAAAATGGTCATTTGAAATGGCCAAAAGACCAAAACCGTAACAAAACTTCAACCACAAGGACCGCTAGTGTAATTTTTAAAGTTAAAGGACCAAATCCATAATTTTTAATAAACCACAGGGACGAAATTTGTAATTTACCCTATATATATATATATATATATATATATATATATATATATATATATATATATATATATATATATATATATATATATATATATATATATATATATATATATATACATATATATATATATATATATAGATATATATATATATATATATATATATATATATATATATGATATATAATATATATATATATATATATATATATATATATATATATATATATATATATATATATATATATATATATATATATATATATATATATATATATATATATATATATATATATATAGGGAGGTTCAACGGAAAACCACAATGCACCTGAAAACTTGTGAAAACCGGACTGCACCACTACAGATGTATCAAATCCCCGCGTAATGCATCAAAATCCCGCGTGATGCATCAAATTTACCGCGTGATGCGTCACTTTATTTACGATCATGCCACCGCGTTTTTCATGAAATGCACCAAATCGGACGGTATGCGTAGGTTTCCATGGTTTTCACGTGCATAGTGGTTTTCCATTGAACCCACCCCTATATCCCTATATACACACACACACACACACACACACACACACACACACACACACACACACACACACACACACACACACACACACACACACATACACACACATCTGTGTGTGTATTGAGATTCAATTGAGAACTTTTATACAATGAGGGAACTCTGAGAACTTTTATGCAACAAATAATCTACTAATGATGCATAAAGGATATTTAACGGATACGAATTATATTTGAAATTAAATATATAAAAATATATATGGAAATTAAATCTATATTAATTACATATCCTTAAATCTCCCCTCTTTCTTTCTCTTTCCCCTCTTTCTCTCAACCACTCCCACACACACACACACACACACACACACACACACTCTCTCTCTCTCTCTCTCTCTCTCTCTCTCTCTCTCTCTCTCTCTCTCTCTCCTTTCCTCCTCTCTCTTTCGGCCCTAGAACTACCGTTGTGGCTCCACCACCACCACGATTTTCTCTCTCGCCTTTTCCTTTCGGCCGCTAGAAAGCCTCCACAGTTGTACATCGTTCTCTCCACCATCACATTTCGCTCTCTCTCCACCACCACCACCATGGTTGATGGTAGTTTACCGCCACCACCATGGTTGTCCACCGCCTCTCTCTCTCTCTCTCTCTCTCTCTCTCTCTCACTCTCTCTCTCTCTCTCGGCCTCCATTTCCTCTCTTTTTCTCTCGGCCGATCACAACCGCTGGCCACCGCACCACCAACCACCACCGATATTCACCACGGCCATCATCTATGAGAAGACAAACACGAAGACGATGATCATGAAGATGATGAACAAAATAGATGATGAACGAAGTTGTATCAAGAAGCTGAAAATGAACATGAAGATAATGAACAAAATAGATGATGAATGAAGATAACGATTAACACGATGCATAGATGAATTTGTGTATATTTTGTTAAATTTGGAAGTGTATTAATTGAATTTATTTAGCATTTATTACTTGATTATTTGATAAAATATAAAATTTCATAAGGTATGCACATTCCCTAACCTTGTTTGTTTCTACAATGCACATTATGCATAACATTGTCCAACTATTTACCCTTTTGTCATTAATCTAATCCATACTTTTTTTTTTTGTTCTAATGGATGATATAGGTTCTTTTGTACCTCGATGCATAAAAAATCTCAATTGAACCTCACTGTATATTATATATATATATATATATATATGTGTGTGTGTGTGTGTGTGTGTGTGTGTGTGTGTGTGTGTGTGTGTGTATATATATCTGTGTGTGTGTGCGTTTTCAAGATTTACGGGAGTACCATCTTTGATCGTAGTACTGGAGTTCTTATTAAATGGTCAGTTAATAGTAAAACTAAAATTTAAAACTTATGTGTGTGTGTGTATTACATAATATATAAAAAGTTAATAGTAAAACTATAAAGAATGAAAAAGCAAAAGAAATTGAAATTTTTCTAAAGAATTTCGTAAATGGTCCCTGAGTATTAAAGTTACAAAAATGCCCTTGAATATAACTGACCATTTAACGAAAGTGAGCTTTCGGGACCAAAATCGAGCAGGTTTTTATTTTTATATACTTAGTTTGCGATAGGACGAAATCCATAATTTATGTGATACCACAGGAACCATTTATGTAATTTACTATTTTTTAAATGACGTTTTACCATTTCATTTTTCGTCCCTCAGACTATCTAATTACTTTCCGCTTAGATCCTTTTTATCCATTGTACATTTATTTTAAATTTTATTAGTTGATTAATAATTTGTGATTTATTTAATTATTATTAATGTTAAGAGTTTTTATTTATTAATTATACTTGACTATTTATTACCTCTGTATTCGTTTTTAGTACTCAATGATTATTTAAATATACATATATTTAATTCTACTGATTTATTAATATATATTTCTTATTCTTTAATACAAAAGATTTTTTTTATTTGACAATATGTAATCCTTTATTTAAGATTTTATACATTAATATTAAAATTCACACTTTATTTTCTAAGTTTAAGAATTTGTAACCTTTTATATAATAGTTTTATATATTAATATTAATTTTTTTTATTAATTCAAAACAAATAATTAAATTGTGAATTTAAATAATAAATTTCATATAGGTGTCAAAAGTACATCCCAAGCATCTCAAGAGTAGCTGTAGAGTGGGTGGTGAATACAGTTTAAATAAACAATAGCTTTGCTAATCTTAGATACACTCAGATTAATTACAATGAAATGATTCACTAAAATTCACACATTGTTTAACACACTAAGTGATTTAGATACAAGACTAACTGATCAGTTTTGAGAATACTAAACAGCTTTGAAGATTGGTTCACTTAATTAGAACAGCTTAGATACACATTGCTTCAGCCATTTAAGTTGAAGTAATAGATACATGCATTAACTCACAAGAATAATTCTTTTCAGCACTTGCACATACACATTTGTTCACTCTTTCCCTTTCCTTGACACCTCTTTTATATAGGTTTCATGTTAAATCATAGTGAAGCTTATTCATTGGTTGTAAAGAAAGACGAAAATGTCTCACTAAGAAACAAACTTATTTTTCTTCAAAAAAAAGTCAAGTGTGACAAAAAGCATTTTTGTCTTTGTACTATATAATATTTGTCTTGTTTTTCTGTCTTCTGTTGTTCTAACTTTATCCCAAATAAGCAAGTCAATTTATATACATTAAACTCTTATAAAGCCATTTTGATATATGAAAAAACCTGTCACCCTTTTCAAATATTTTTTTTTGTTTTCATGTAACAGATAGTTTTAGCTGACTTTAGCAATTCTGTTTTTCCACATTGTCTTGACTTTTTAGGTTGATCCCAAAGTTGAAAACATTAAATGAAGACTTGAAAACACTTTCAGTTAAGTGTTAACCTTGTTCACAAAGAACAAATCACTTAAGTATGTCAAACATGTCTAACAAACATAAACAACTTAGACATAATCTATCAAACATGTTCAACTGATGCTGATAGTTTTGACCAACTGCCAAGTTACAACTAATGTAACAGTGTTCAAATTACTCATAATAATATTACAAATCGTCTATAGGTTTGATTGAGACATTTAAGAGCCTAACAACTCCCCTTAAGTGTATCTATGAGGTTTGATTAAAGATATCCCCTGAGATAAAGAAAATGTTTGACATTTTTCTGCCTAACATTTTGTTTAATGAGGATTTAAATAACTTCTGAATTTGGAAAAATAAAAGTGAATCAATCACATTAATAAGAATCAACCAACTTTCAATTATTAATATACTAAATATTATCATTCTCCACCCTGGGGCGGATTCAGAATATTTTGTTATCAGTATCACTTTTTTAGAGTTAATTTAATACATATTGTCAAAATATTTTCTAATATGAATCGGGTCAGCAAAACGGGTTGACAACACAAAATTAACAAATACCAGGCTTTTTATAATTAAAATAGTACATCGTACAATACTATTTCTCAACCGTCGTAGTTGCGACTGACAAAACACATATTAGCTTCAACAATTGATAAACCAAATGATACGAAAGATGTTTCCTAGTTTCCACCATTAATTTAGCAAGCTCGCAAACTCCATTCAAATTAGAAAATATTGGATCGTATTTCACATTCTCAATACAGTATTCAAGTTGATGCACAAGATTAACATTCTCATCATACTTATAATCATTCGGATACATCTCCGTCAACTTTAATAACTTTGATGCATCAAAGTCTCAAAAAGACGGTCAGGGGGTTTTCAACATATTTAAGTACCTCCATAACTGATGAGAAACGATGATATCAATTAGGGTTTTTTCAACCAATTGGACCGGTGTCTTCAACAATGTTTAGGCTAGTTTTTTTCACCTTTTTTTATAATCTTTTGGGCTGGTTCTTGAATCTTGTCTCTTATTATTTTGATTGCTATTGGGTTTCTGTTTTTTCTTTTAAGTTTTTAGGATTAAACTCAGTAATATTTTAATAAGTTTGGGTAACGAAATCAACAAATATATATTAGATATTCAGATAATACTTTCATAAATTTTTCGTAGGTGTCACTCAAAAAAAAAATCCTAGTTGTCACTCGAATTTTTGATACATACGTAACTCAGTATTTTAAATTTTATCGGTATTGAGTGACACCCCTATTTTTATACTACCTCCGCCCCTGTCTCCATCATCAAATATATTTGTTTTTTCTAATATTTTAACTCAACAGAGTAAATTATATGTACAAACATACATTGAGATATTTTATTGTACGAGTAATTTCATATAAAAAAGAGGAGACGCCTTAAAGATCCAAAACATTATCAAAGTTCTAGATAATAAGTGTGCGAATTCACCTAACTCTAACATGATATTACAATGGTTTACTTGTATTATTGTTATAGTTTATCTTTTGTATTAACAAAAGCTTTTTTTGAATTTGCAATAGTTATTAAATTACATGTATAAAATTTGTTAAATTCTACATGGAATTATGGTTGATTGACTTTGTGAATTATATAATATGCTATTTTTACATATAAAAAATATGCATGCTTAACAATTTGAATATATAATAATTGTATTACCCAAACAACAGACAAATATTATATTAGTTTATGATCGTAAATGTTGAAAGGAGATAAAAAGAATGTATATCTAGATGAAATCAATTAACTAACTAATGAAATCATAATTAACTAATTAAACTATAATTTATCACTTAACTAAATAAATCTTAATAAAGTTAATTAAGCATAACCTAAAAATAGTTAATTTAAATTAATGTAAGAAATTAATTTACACATAAATGTAAAAATAATTATTAATTGGAAATTAGTTTCACAAAGTTAATTAATTTACAATATATGTTTTAAATTAATAACAAATAGTTAAACATTCCAAAAAAAGTATTAATATATATAATTATTAAATAAATTATTACATGTTGTTAAAATTAAAAATATAAATCTTTTTTATTAAATAAAAAAAATATGTTTATAAAATAGGTATAATTAAAACTATGTATATTTAAATATTTATTGAGTACTAAAAATAATTAGAGAGGTACAAAAAAAGTCAAATATAATCACTTAATAAAAATATTAGCGTTAATTATGAGTAAACAAATCATAAATTAATAATTAACTGATTAAATTTAAAATTAATATAAAATAATCAAATAGGACCTTATTTGGAAGTAATTAGATAGTTGAGGCTAAAAGGTCATTTTAAAAAAATTTAACGGCCAACTAACCGAATAGTGACCAAAATTGCAAGTAAATAGTGTTTTAGAGACTGTTTTTATGATTTTTAAAGACGATGAATTATATCCATAAATTCATGCAAATCAGCGTCTTTTTTGTAATTTACTCTATTTTAATGTATAAAAAAGGTGACTAATATTTACATATGTATATTGGGATTTACTACTAAAAGCTTTGCAAATTTAAATTTGTTCAAAGTATAAAGTGGTTTCTTGTTTTTGACTTTGTAAATAGGAAAAGATTTAATTAATAAGAAAAAATAATATTTTATTTTGTCATATCTTTGTTTCAACTTATTTAAGAAAAAAAAATTATTTGGACAAATTTAAAAAATAAATTATATTTACTTTTTTTTTTATTTAAACCGAAATAAAGTTAAGATTGTAAAATTGCATTGTATTTACTTTAAATTTAATATTTATAGTTATTCTAAAAAAACTTTGAAAGTGAGAATTTTGTTTTTTGTTTTATTGAAGTTGGATATAAGGTTTAATAAGAGAAATAAGTTTTTATTTATCAGAACAAAATTAAATAATAATTTTGTCTTTATTTATGAAGAATATTATAAATAACTCATAATATTTTCTAAACATAATATCATAACATCAAGGGGTGTTTGGCTTACGGAATAAATTTCTAAAAAATTAGAATTTGTTTATAGTGTATTTGAAAATTTGGATTACGTGCACAAATTATCAATAAAAATGTGTATGGATTTTATCAAAATCTATGGTTGCGGAATTTATCAATCTTAGCTATTTGTAAATAAATATAGATTTCTCGAATTCACACAACTCATACTATTAACTACAATTAAACACCATTCCATACTTCAATATATAAAAATTTCAATTTCTTCACATTCTATTTGGTGAGTCAAACACTCCCTAACTGATATCATCATGTTTAATAATGAGGATTAGATTATGAATATTATTTTGAAAACAGTTTTAAAAAAAAACGTACAAGGGTAAAAAAAAAAAAAAAAAAAAAAAATCTGGTGAATTAATACCAATATATAATAGAAGAAAAAGACGTAAGGAGAGAAAATGAAAGTATTATCATCTTTTAAGAGAGTTTCATTTGAAAATGGATAAATATAATAAATTGATCTTTAACTTTATTTTTTTAAAAATATTATAATATTATATCTATCAACGTTTTTGAAAGAGACCATTGTTGTTTTAGTATTTTTCGATCAGTGTCGTTTTTGTTTATACCACTAGCATATATATTATATATGTATCATCTTTCAACGAATCTTAAAATAAGTATTCCAACATTATGTTGTTTGAGAACATATATAATTTCTTAGATATGATCAATTATACTGTTTCTCTTTTTGTTTATTTTTTAAGTATAAAATACATTAATTAAAGAATACTTGAAGAATAAGCACCAATTAATATATAAAAAAGTAGTGATATGTAGGGATGACCAACTACTCATACTTCTTGTTGTTGACTTACTAAGTCAACTTTGAAATATATTTATACATGTATATATGTTAATCAATGAGTTACATGATTGCCATAATTAGAATATATATCAAATTAGTAAAACGACATCTTTTATTCTGTGGTACAACTTACATCTATATATATTTTCTTTAAATTCATTATTTTTAGAGTAAGGTTTTTAAAACGTTTGTATGTTATGTCAATAAAAATCAGATTACCACATCTATATATCATAAAATTTTGTAAATTTCTAGCAAATACTAATTAATAGAATCACCAATTTATATTTTATGATTATTTTTAACACTAATTTATTACTATTTTCACCATCAATTGATACTATCATTGTCAAGTTTGTACTTCACCATCCCAATTTATAGTTTTTATCACTAACTTTTGTGGATTTATGTTATTAACAACATATATACACAAATATGTTTTTTTTGAACGACAAACTAACCTACCCATACTTCTAAACTACTCATTTGCCCCCAAGATTTACTTTCTCCATCTAAATATCAACTTGCCTCCGACGGGAGTCGAACCCATAGGCGGACTTACTTGAAGAGGGAGGGTGGCCCGGGCAACGGGTCCCCTCCCAAATAACTTGGTTTCGTGTTGGAAAATTTTTAAAAATTTTATATGTGCAATCGACAAATTTTTATGTGTGCAACTCTTAGTGCTAAAAATAATTGATGTGTGCAACTTTATTTAAAAGATTTTGATGCCTCAATAAGCAAGTTAATTACATAAATAACTAAATAAGTAATTAATTCAATAATCAACAACATCCAATAATATTTCTAAAAATTAGAACTCAATAAACTCAATACTAAATTCTAAACTCATTAACCCAA
>JAANYP010000685.1:148685-177125 GCA_020465985.1 Centrapalus pauciflorus | reverse complement strand
AAATCACTTGAATCCCGAATTTTAGCTCTTGAATCCAACAATCTTCGGATTTTTGATAATGAAATTTGGTGGGTTTTTCTTAGAGAGAGAGTGAGAGATCGAGAGAGTGAGTTAGAGAGAGAATGAGTTTGTGGGAAATGAAAGAGTTTCCATCTTTTATTTTCCTTTTTGACTTATTTGCACAATATACCCCTCAACTTTGTATTTTCTCATTTAACTGATATAATGATCAAAATAACTTAAATTGATTTAATTTTCCATAAGTACAATAATTGAGTCTTAAAACCGTAAATTACATATAATTAAAATTTGGGATGTTACAGCATGGGCTCCACCACGCCTATACTTCGTCCGCGAAGTCATGCTGTGCTAAACAAACTTGGGTACTTAGTCTTCATGTCTTCTTCCGATTTCCAAGTGTGATTAGCTCCCCGATGATGCTTCCAGTTGACCAGCACCATCCTGATTTCTTTGTTGCGGAGTTTCTTGACTTTTGTTTCCAGTATAGACTCCGGTTCATCAACGAACCTTAGCCGTTCGTCAATCTTAATGTCCGAGTGATCAGTCCATGGTTCCCTCTTGGGCACCAGACTCTTTCTTAAGTATCCTACGTGGAAGACCGGGTGAACTCCTGATAACTCTTCCGGCAAGTCCAAGTGATAGGACTGATTCCCAATTCTTTCTAGTATCTTGAAGGGTCCTATGAATCGAGGTGATAACTTTCCTCGCTTTACGAATCTTGTAACACCTTTCATTGGGGAAACTTTTAAGTAGACCCAATCGTCCTTCTGAAACTCTATTGCTTTGTGTCGGCGATCGTGATAATTCTTTTGCCGATCTTGTGCCGTTTTCATGTACTATCGAATGAGTTGGATCTTTTCGTTCGTTTCTTGTAGCAAAGCAGGACCGGCTATTGGAGTTTCTCCTGTTTCCCTCCAACAGGTTGGAGTCCTACATTTTCTTCCGTATAGAGACTCGAACGGTGCCATCTTGATAGTGGAATGGTAACTATTGTTGTAGGAGAATTCAACCAATGGGAGGTGATCGTCCCAGTTACCACCCAAATCCATGACACAGGCTCTGAGCATGTCTTCGAGAGTTAGGATTGTTCTTTCACTTTGCCCATCAGATTAAGGTCTATAGGCAGTACTCATTGCGATACGAGTACCAAGACCGTTTTGCAGAGCAGTCCAGAAATTAGAAGTGAATCTACTATCTCGGTCGAAGACAATAGACTTAGGCACACCATGCCTAATAATGATTTCGTTTACGTAGATCTGGGCAAGTCGGTCCAGTGAGTAGGTTTCTCGGATTGGTATGAAGTGAGCAGATTTGGTTAATCGGTCAACAATGACCCAAATGGCGTCATGTTGACGACGAGTCTTAGGTAGCTTGGTTACGAAATCCATGGTAATATGGTCCCACTTCCATTCTGGGATAGGAAGAGGTTGCATACTACCATAGGGTTGTTGGTGCTCGGCTTTGACTAGACGACATGTTCTGCACCTTTCAACATACTGACCGACATCTCTTTTCAATCCTGGCCACCAGAAGTCGGCTTTCAAGTCGTTGTACATTTTTGTGCTGCCAGGATGAATTGAGAATTTAGATTGATGAGCCTCCTCGAGAATTACATCTCGCATGTTCCCGAACTTAGGAACCCAAACTCTACCGTAAACTCCTTTCAGTCCAGTTCCATCGTCTTGCATTAATGGCAACTGAATCCTGACATTTTCGTCTTTTACATTCTCCTCCTTTAAGGCCTGCAACTGAGCAGCCCTTACATCGTCTATGATAGTGGACGTCAGTATTGTGGAAGTCAAGGCATAGTAGTATGCCTTGCAGTACGCTTTCCTGCTTAGGCATCGGCCACTACGTTGGCCTTCCCTGGATGATAGAGAATCTCACAGTCGTAATCTTTTATCAGCTCCATTGACCTTCTTTGCCTCATATTCAAGTCCTTCTGACTGAATATATACTTTAAACTCTTGTGATCAGTGTAGAGCTGACACTTGGTTCCGTACAAATAGTGTCTCCATAACTTGAGAGCGAAAGTCACAGCAGTTAGCTCTAGATCATGAGTAGAGTAGTCTTTCTCATGTGGTTTGAGTTGTCTAGAAGCATAAGCTATGACGTTTCCTCTTTGCATTAGTACCGCACCCAAACCCATGCCTGATGCATCTGTGTAGACTACGAAGTCTTCGTTCCCTTCAGGCAGGGCTAACACTGGTGCTTCACTTAGCAGATTCTTCAAGTTGTCAAATGCCATTTGCTGTTCGTCTCCCCAAAAGAAGGTCGCGTTCTTGCGAGTAAGCTTTGTTAGCGGAACGGCGATCTTTGAGAAGTCTTTGATGAATCGGCGGTAGTAACCAGCCAATCCCAGAAAACTCCGAATCTCTGAGGCGTTGCGGGGTGATCCCCAGTTCTGGATAGCTTCGATCTTTGCAGGATCAACAGCAATCCCAGCACCAGATATCACGTGCCCCAAGAATTGGATCTGAATTGATTGTTTAAGAGGTACAAGTTAATAAAATAATTTATGATTAAGTATAAGGATCATGAAATTGTTTCAAACGTTGAGACGTACCTGCCTCAACCAGAATTCACACTTAGAGAATTTGGCATAAAGTCGCTCTTTGCGTAGCAACTCTAGCAATTCTCTCAGATGTGCAGCATGATGCTCTTCGGTCTTTGAATATATGAGAATGTCATCGATGAACACGATGACCGATTTGTCGAGCATTGGCCGGCAGACTCGATTCATGAGATCCATGAAAGCAGCCGGCGCATTTGTGAGACCAAACGGCATTACCAGAAACTCGTAGTGTCCGTAACGAGTTCTGAAAGCCGTCTTTGGAATGTCATCTGGGTGTACTTTGAGTTGGTGATAACCCGAACGAAGATCAATCTTCGAGAAGTAGCTTGCGCCTTGTAACTGGTCGAAGAGATCATCAATCCGGGGCAACGGGTATTTGTTTTTTATTGTGACTTTGTTGAGTTCTCGATAGTCGATGCACATTCGCAATGTGCCATCTTTCTTTTTGACAAACAGAACAGGAGCACCCCAAGGAGATGAACTTGGGCGGATAAAACCTTTGTCAAGTAGCTCCTGTAACTGCTTCATCATTTCCTGCATTTCAGCAGGGGCTAGACGGTAAGGAGCCTTTGCTATTGGAGCAGCTCCGGGAATGAGGTCAATGCGGAATTCCACTTGGCGATCAGGTGGCAACCCCGAGATATCTTCTGGAAAGACATCAGGAAATTCGGAAACGACGGAAACGGTAGAAGGAGATTGAACTTCAGCCTTTGCATCGACAGCGTAGGCTAAGTAAGCAGAACAACCCTTGGCAACGTGCTTTCGGGCTTTTGCAATTGAAATAAGGCATAAGTCGCCTTTGTGTCTATCACCATAAATGCATATGTCTCGGCCCTCGGGAGTGGTAATCTTGATCATTCTTTTCTTGCAAACGATTTGGGCCTCATTGTGAACCAACCAATCCATACTTACTATGACATCAAACTCCCCAAACTCCATAGGGATTAGATCTATGTTGAATACTACGTCTTCTACCAATAATGTACAATTCCTATACACTTTGTCTGCTTTTACTAACATATTGCTAGCAGTTTCTATGTCAAGTACAAATTGCAGTTTGGAAGTTGGCATGTTAAATTGACGAGCAAATATAGTGGAGACAAACGAACGATTTGCTCCGGAATCAAACAGTATACGTGCAGGAATTGAGTTAACATAGAACGTACCAGTGACCACCTCCGGGTCATCCTTTGCTTCTTCAGCTGTGATTTGGAATGCCCTTGTTGGAGCCCTTTGAGATTGATCTCTGCGAGCCGTGGAAGCTACAGAAGATCTTGTTGTTGATTGTGGAGCATTCTGATCTCGTGGGGGTTTCGGGCAGTCCCTTGAAAAATGGCCAAGCCTGTGGCAATTGTAGCATGCATCATCTTTTCGTGGACAATGCTCCCAGTGATGGCCTTTCTGCCCACAGCAGAAACAATACATATCCTGAGTCTTGCACTCCCCAGAGTGCGCTTTTCTGCATCGTCTGCAGTCTCTCATCTCTGAACTGGCCGAAAAGGCCCTTCCTTTCTTTGGTGATGAAGACTGTTGATGGGATTGAGGAGAGAATCGGGAGGATCCAGACTCCCGCTGCCTTTTTGGTGGCGACGGTTGAGTCGGTGGTGCGGCGGCTGAACCTATGACATATCCGGATAACAGGACAATCTGCTCCACATTCCGAGCAGCCTAGAGTAATCCAGCAAACGTTGTATACCGAACCCCACTCATGGTTCGGCGTATCTCATAGTCTAGTCCGGCCTCAAACCGGGCTATTTTTCTCTCTTCCGTGTCAACTTGATGTGGTGCAAACAAACTTAAGCGGGTGAACTCAACGGCATATTGTGTAACCGTTTTCGTTCCTTGAGTCAGATTCAGGAACTTCGCCTCTAGACGGCGCTTCTCATCAGTAGGACAGTATTGCTGGGAGAATACTTCCTTGAAATCGTTCCAAGACATGTGTGACACTACCTCCATCGTCAGCACATGTGTCATTGCATCCCACCACATAACAGCGTCCCTTGCAAACATAGCGGTTGCAAAGCGGACCATGTCTTTATCAGCACAGTCGCTGATTCTGAAAGTTCTCTCTGTGGTGGTGATCCATTCCAATGCAGTCACAGCATCTCCGGTTCCATCAAAAGTAACAGCTCCGTTACTTTTGAAGTCCTTAAACCTACAGCCCCTTGATCGGTTGGAAGACCCAGTATCTTGTCTTTCCTCTTGGTCATCTTGTTGCTGTTCCTTGTTCTTTCGTTTGTCAGCTTTACGTTTTGCCTCGGCCTCATCTCTGGCCCTTAACTGATCAGCAAATGACTGAGCATGCTCAGCCATTCGTTTGGATTGTAGCTCATTGTTTTGTTCCATGAGAGCTTGCATCATCTGGAACATTTGTTGAGGAGTCATATCGTCTCCTGACATGTTCTGAAATATAACAACTTACATTTAGAACATTTATTTGTAAGTCCTAAGTATTTACAGTTACCCTTTGTGTTTCCCCGTGTGCATGTCAATCCTATCTTAGTTCAGATCATTACTTAGAAGTTCATTCTAATATCATAACCTAAGTTTGAGTCCAAGTCCTCGCGGACACTTGAAACCTCAAACTAATCCTCTGATACCAAACTGTGACGTCCTTGTTAATTAATGAAATAATTGTAGCAATCACCAGGATCGACTAACAACCCAATGAGTAATCATGATAATTGAAATTGAATACTTAAATTAGAATTAAGCAAATCCACACTAAAGCAATAGAATACATGTCTACAGTAGGAAGAGTCTAACTATTACATCAACATAATTGTTTTAGAAGTAGAAATCCCAGCCCAAAGCTATTACATTCAAGTACCAATAGCTACTAAGGTCTCCGGGATATTGATTTGATATGCTTAAGTAGATGGTCCGGCTACACTCTTGCCTTTGCCTGTAAACAATGTGAGTCAACAGTAAGCTAAATGCTTAGTGAGATAACAGATTATGCATACAACAAATATTTCTTTACAAACAATGCTTAACCATGGGCAGTGTAAGCCCCATGTATGTGAATATCGGCAGTGTAAGCCTCAGTGTATGTGAAAAACCATGCAGTGCAAGCATGTGTTGGCAGTTCAATATGCTGATCGGGGATGTGCCGAACCTGATGGGATACGAGTGGGATGATCAGTCCCCGACAGTGGCCTGCTTTCAGCCCCAGTCCAGGTCGCATCAGATTATGAAGTAATGATCATGCAGTGCAAGCATGATGTAAATAGATGCACTTTCAAATGAACGCAAGCTACATGTGTGTTACATGTCAAGTACGAGTGTGCATCATAACAACAAATCATTTCATGAGTGCCAAATGAAGTATATGAACAACGTGAACATGCCATTGAATGTATAAACATGAATGTAAACACAATAAATGTTCGAATGATAATCTGCAACTCACAGTGATTGGTTTTGTGACTTGATCCTGAATCAATGTGTGTTTTGATAACACCACAATGATCTGTAAAGTAGGTGTAATAGTGAATTTGTGTCAGTAATTGCTTAAAACTTGTATTTTGTAATTTTAAATGTAATTGGGTCTGAATTCGGACCACATCCGAATTCGGATGGATCCGAAATCCGAATGGTCCTCAGGTCCGAATTAGGGTGATCCGGATTTGGTCTTGATCCGAAATTGATGGATCCGAAATAGGTATGTGTCCGAATTGAGGTTGAGTCCGAAATTGACATTGATCCGAAATGGGTAATGGTCCGAAACACTGTAAGTCCGAAATGGGTGTCCGAAATATGTGTTGGTCCGAAATGTTTGAATCAGGACCCGAATTCGGATGGTCCGAATTCGGTCCATAGGGATCCGAGTTCATACTTATAAATTTTCCAGATTTGCATTTTTGACCATTTTACATGTTTCAGTAACTAAAAATTGAAGATATGAACTTAAATGTACTATATCAACTTATAACATAACACTAATCTACCAAAATATTGCATTTTTGTCCAGTTTTCATCCTTGGCCGAGGAACACACACACTAAAACACACACTAACTTTCAAAATCATACTTAGACTTTGAATCTGATTCTGAAATTTTGTACACTATAACATATATGCTCGATTTCAACAAATCCATCATAATATATAACATGCATTAACATCTTGAATCAAAATCCTATGATTCGGATTTCACAAAAACCAAACCAAAAAAACCTCAAATTTTGCAAGTTTGGGTGAATCTTACCTCAAATCGTTTGTTGTTGTAGTTATAGTTCCTTCCAAATCACTTGAATCCCGAATTTTAGCTCTTGAATCCAACAATCTTCGGATTTTTGATAATGAAATTTGGTGGGTTTTTCTTAGAGAGAGAGTGAGAGATCGAGAGAGTGAGTTAGAGAGAGAATGAGTTTGTGGGAAATGAAAGAGTTTCCATCTTTTATTTTCCTTTTTGACTTATTTGCACAATATACCCCTCAACTTCATATTTTCTCATTTAACTGATATAATGATCAAAATAACTTAAATTGATTTAATTTTCCATAAGTACAATAATTGAGTCTTAAAACCGTAAATTACATATAATTAAAATTTGGGATGTTACAGCTCATCAAACTGGTCATATTCGTCCTCGTCCACAACATTCTCTACACCAATTATACGTCGTTTACTGTGAAGGACGATATGCCATCTTGAATCACTAGGATCCTCGACAAAGAATACCTGGGAGGCTTGTTTTGCTAGAATGAAAGGTTCAGATGCATAAACGGACAATCGTGAAACCGTCACTATCCACTCTAACACCTCGTTCGTTCTCGACCCGTTTACACTTGAATAATGGTATTGTGAACGATTCATAATGCAGTTCCCAAATTTCCTGAATGACCCCATAATATGACGTTTTGGCAATCCTCGACCTTTCGTCATGATTCCCCCTCGAGAGTTCTATTGTTGCGGCGATTAACGTAACCCCACTATTTTGCAATGTGCTTTTTTCATCTTGTGTTTTTGTGTAAAATGTATATCCGTTAATATCGAAGCCTTGGTATTTTGTCACAACATATTGTGGACCATACCCCAGTTGTTGTACCGTTCTATCAACATTATTTTTCACAAGCTCTAATCTCACCTTATCTTTCAACCAAGTTGAAAAAGTCTTGTTATGCTCAATTGCAACCCTTTTTTCAGTCCACTTGATATTTTTTGCCTTTAACAATGTCATGTGCTCATGTATGTACACTGACATATGTTGTAGGGGTGTAAAATGTGCTTGGTTGAAATCTACTAGTTCTGGTGTATCCACATTTTTTCCAATTGTCCCAACCCCTTGTAGTCGACCCTCATGTCGAGATTGCGGAACACCGACATTTGGGACCTCCTCAGAAGAATACCCTTCAATTATACTGCCCTCTGGTCGATATCGGTTCCTTACATACCCTTTTAAGAATCCCATATATCTCTCAAATGGATACATATATCGTAAAAATACAGGCCCACAAGCTTTGATTTCTCTCACAATATGTGATATAAGGTGAACCATGACATCGAAAAAAGAAGGTGGAAAGTACATCTCCAGTTGGCAAAGAGTGATGATGATATCACGTTGCCACGAATCCAATATTTCAGGATCAATCACTTTGGAATGAATCATGCTAAAAAATAAGCAGAGTTTAGTTATTGTGTGTCGAATACGATCCGGCAATATTCCACGAATTGCGATAGGAATCATTTGTGTTATTAAAATATGGCAATCGTGAGATTTTATCCCAAGCAATTTCAAATCTTTCATCGACACTAGTTTTTTAATGTTAGATGAATAGCCCGATGGAACCTTCACACCATGTAAGCACCGACAAAATTGACTTTTCTCATTTTTTGACAGGGTATAACATGCTGGAGGTAGAAATTTACGTCTTCCATCATTCTCAACAGAAGCAAGCTCGGTTCAAATTCCCATTTCAATCATGTCCTTTCTAGCATTAACCCCGTCCTTTGTTTTGCCTGGAATATTTAACAACAAACCTAGCAAACTATCACAGACGTTTTTCTCGACATGCATAACGTCAAGACAATGTCTAACTTCTAAATGCTTCCGGTACGGCAAATCCCAAAAAATTGATCTCTTCTTCCATATATTCTTGGGAGGAGTTGTACCGTGTTTCCCTAACACGATGTTTAAATTTGCAACTCGGGAAAATATAGTCTCTGCGTCCGGCGGTGGCCTTATCATATCATGCTCATTTTTACCATTAAATACCTTCTTCTGTCTGCGATATGGGTGCAAAAAATCAAGGCCCGCATTCGAAAAATCTCCTTTTTGTACGCATCATACACTTCAACACCCGGACTCCATAGCATTTTCATGTCGTCAATTAACGGAGCCAAATACACATCAATTTCATTGCCGGGTTATTTTGGACCTTGAATTAGTAATGACATCATGATGTATTTCCGTTTCATGCATAACCAAGGCGGAAGATTGTAGATGCACAAAAGAACTCGCCATGTACTGTGGCGACTGCTCATGTTTCCAAATGGATTATATCCATGTGAACTAAGTCCGAGTCGTATATTTCTTATTTCGTCACCGAACTCTTCAAAATCAGCATCAATACTCCTCCACTAAGGAGAATCAGCAACATCTCTTAACTTTCCATCATTTTTTCGTTCTTCTTTATGCCAACGTAACAATTTTGCATCTTTGGCATTTGCAAATAATCGTTTCCTTGGAACGATGGGCAAATACCACAACAATTTAGCAGGGGTCCATTCTTGGTCACAATAATGCTTTCTTTTGTTTGTTGCTTCTGCTTGTACCTAGATGCACCACATATGACACACTCATCTAGGTTTTCATATTCATTTCTGTACAATATACAATCATTTGGACATGCATGTATTCTTTCAATTTCCAATCCCATTGGGCAAATCATTTTCTTCGCTTGGTATAGTGAAACTGGTAGTTCGTTATCTTCGGGAAGCATGTCATGCAAGATCTCTAATAAACTTGTGAAACTTTTATCACTCCAACCATTGTTAGCTTTTAAATTAAACAATTTCAAAATAGCAGAAAGTTTTGTAAATTTCGTACAACCAATGTACAAGGGTTTTTCTGAGTCGTCAAATAATTGTTGAAATTTATCATGATTTTTCTCAGCATTATCGTCTTCCAAATCATGTAGCATGTCATCTAAACGGTCATGCTCATCGTCATTAATAAAATCATCATCAGGTTCACAATCTACAACCGAGGTACTAGTTGATAATAATTCACCATGTCGTGACCAACAAGTATACCGTTCCATAAAACCATGAACTATCAAATGTCCTCTAACATTATTAGAATCTTCAAACGAACAAAAATTTTACAAACTTGACAAGGACACCAAATTCGACTCGTTCCTTTCTTTAACCGATCATCCTCGGCAACTTTTATAAAAATAGACAAATGTTTCCAGTATTCGGCAGAAGCACGTTCTAGATCGTACATCCATCTGCTACGATCCATCTGAATTAAAAAAAGACATTACTTATTATATATATAGTATGCTTGCATCATATGAGTACATATTAAAGTGGATACGGGTGGTCAATCCTAACCCACTTTTTGAATACTCTGTCATACATGTGAATACGTATTACAGATTGAGTATTTAAGAAAAAATCGGCAGCATTTCCCTTTAACTCCTCAAGTATGCGCATAAAACGCAACTCGTAGGAGTAAAGAGAAATGTGTACCGATTTTTTCCTAAATACTCAATCTGTAAATACGTGCTCACATCCTAAATAAAACAGAGTATTCAAAAACCAGTCCTAAAATGGGGACAATCCAAAATTAATCTCTACTAGATGAATTTCGGACGGGTATATTTCAACTAATGGCGTATGAAATCCTTTATTTGCCCAACAATTGGCAACTCATTCTAAATGAATATTATATAATTAAATGGATATGCAAGTTGAAAATAATAACTACGTGAATAACTTCAATATACTTCGTGTGAACGATTTTCCGAACGCACCTACAAAATTAATAAAACATGAAAATTATGTCAATATATACTCCATCACAATAAAAAAATAAATTTTTTATTATATACATAAATAACAATATATATGTATGTAGTTATGTCAATATATACACAAATCACAATAAAAAGATGAATATTTTATTATTACATACATAGATTGCAATATAAATATACATTATATAATATATGTGTGTGTGTATGCATATATGTATGGATATAGCCATAAAAACACAAAAAGAACATATATATAAAATAACATACCTTTAACAATACGTATTTTGATTATCTAAACAACCTTCATATTTAATGAAATTTATGGCATTTAAGAAGAAAGAATGAGAATTTAAAGATGTATATTAATGGAGGTGGAGAATTAATGAGGGAGATGAAGAATGGAGAAGAAAAGTGAGGAAATCGGCTGAAAAGTAGAATTAGGAAGTCATTAACCCCGATTGTCTATAAAGAACCGGGGTCTAATATTGGGTCGCAATACGTCACAATTAAGCATTTATTGATGTGTATTACGCCCCGGTTTATTGACAAGGAACCGGGGTCTATAACCTACCTCATTAAATACCCTGATCAGCACATTGCTCGATGTTGATAGAAAGTCGAATCAACCCCGGTTTACTGCAAGGAGTCGAAGTCCATTTACTCTGCAAATATTTAAGTCAATCGGCGCAAATACAGAATTGAAACCCCGGTAACCGGGGTCTTTGTTAAAAAAAAACGCGAGGACCTACTACCACGTCTGTTGTTGGTTTTTTTTTTGCTAACCTTGGTCTATTATCAGTGGTTAATTAGAATGAGTTTGCCCTGTGCAGTATTCCCATACGTAATACCGTGTGTTGAATATATATGCACTCGCTGTTAGCCGAACCGAGCTAACCCGAATGGGGGACATGACTCCCGACAGATCTATCCACAATATATTCGCGCTTACAAATAAATGCAATTAACGGTTCATGATATAAGGGCTAATGGAACCATATGTAATACATATAAGAAATATACAGTTTAGATGTCCATATGAAAACAGTGCATGTATTTCCACCCCAATAGATAGTGAAAATAGGGGCTATGAAGACTCACCGGAATTGCGAAGGCAAAATATGCGCAAAAATGCAAATGTGCGTTGTTTGATGGGTGATGAAACCGGAGGTGTTTAACCGAGTCCTAAATGATAATAAGGACTTAACATCACTAATATATGATAATATGTATATTTATAGATTTTTATGTCTTAAATCACCCAACATTACAAGTTTATAAATAAAATTTGCTTAAAACGTCAAGTTTATATATATATAATTTTCCAGCTTTTTCGGAGGTTTTTCGGCCTACTTTGAGGCTGTTTTTGACCAAGCTCCAAAATGTTTTAGACTTTGGTTTTCTAGGACATTAAACTACTATATACAAAGGATTTTTAGAATCAAGAACGGCCATTTTTCGAGTTGTTTAGGTTGGTGAAAAAGCTCGTTAAAAACGCTATGTTGGCCATTTTTGAGCTGTCAAACTTTCGGTTTCCCAAATAATTTCTGGAGGTCTTAAACTCCAAAATAAATTATGAAAAATTACAGATCTATAGTTAAGACATAGATCTAACTTTTGAGACAAGAATCAACTCATTTCGTTGAGTTATGAATTAGTTATGATTTTTCAAAGTCGATATAAATTTTCTGCCGAAAATCCGTAGTTTATAAACTTGAAACAACTTATGATTCTTGTTGTTTATTCAAAGACTACTTGTATAAAAGTTGTAAAAGTTATATAACACATATATAACACATGTTTTCATAATATTAACATGTTTATAATGTGTTCATATATTCATATGCACATTTGAAGAAACAACTTAAAAATAAAAACTAGAAACTTATAAACTTGAGTTTCTATGTAACTTGTTGTTGTTGGTGATTATATATATTATGCAAGACTTATATAAACATAAATGTATGATGAAATAGGTTAGTATTTACTTACTTTGATGTATTTGGAAGACGATTTTGAGTAGAAGTTGAAATCCTTGCAAGACTTGCACCAAAACACTTGAATTTCTTGAAGAACACTTGAATGCAAAAGTTTGTGATGTGTGTGTGTATAGATCCGGTTTTTAGAGAAGAAAATGAGAGGTTTTTGTTGTTTGAAGTGTGGAAAAGAAGTGAGAAATGAGGTCTTATTTATAGGCAAAGTGTTTTGTCTTTCAAATGATGAAAGACATGGAAAGTAGGAGGTTGTGTGCACTTTATAAACAAAATGATTGTGTTTAAAGTAATATTAAAAAAATAAAAGTCAACTTCTAATATCCACATGCCTATATGGCTGGCCATACATGTATTATACATGTATTTTCATTTTTGTTTTTTGTATAAAAGTATTTAGAAATGTATTCTTGTATTTCCCTTTTCTTGTAATTTCATAAATACTTTTAGATGCATTGTTTTAATGAATTGTTTTAGTCTTGCATAATTAATGTTAAGTAATTGTATTAGTGTTTGATTAGTGTCACTAATCATAATTTAATTATGTACTTAGTTGAATTAATCCCTCATATCGTAAATTGATCGGATTAATTGATATCCCGATTCATCGCACCGATGAATTTGATCCTAATTGAGTTGAATTTTCTAATAACCCTTGTTAATCACTTGATTAATTTTTAATGACCACTGATTAGGGTATAATTGGCTATTAAATACAGATTAGGGCATTGTTGCTAGCCTGGTTTAGTGCCGGATGTTACAGTCTCCCCCTGTTAAGGGAATTTCGTCCCGAAATTTTATCTTGTTTTCTCAGGGGTATCGTTACTTAAGAGTAGATGAGAGTATCTTTGCTTAAACTAGCCTTTGCATGCCTAAGTGAATTGTGGTCCATGTCTAGAATTCCATCTGACCTTGAGGATGGGTATACAACTGTGCTTCAATCCTTTGACCTTACGGTCCATGATTTCAACCGGCTCTTTGGTGAAGCGAAGTTTATCAGTTAGCTGGATCTCTTCCAAGGGGGTAACAAGTGTCTCCTCTAACAAACACTTCTTCATATTCGATACCTGGAAGGTATTGTGCATGCTACTAAGCTCTGGTGGTAACTCTAAACGATAAGCTATCCAATTCCCTTTAAGACTTTGCATTGCCAATGTGTCGAGGGTTTTGTTTTTCCTTATTTTCCTAATTGTATCACACCCTTCCATGGAGAGACTTTCATTGGTACTCCTTCTCCTAATTAGAACTCAAGGGATTTTCTCCCTACATCTGCATAACGTTCTGACAATTGCGGGCAACTTTTAGTCAGTTCCGCATATGTACTATCTTTTCGGTGGTTTCGTGAATGATCTTAGGGCCAGTGATTTGGCTATTTCCTACTTCTTCCCAACAAATCGGCGATCGACACTTTCGCCCGTAGAGGGCCTCAAACGGAGCAGCTTTAATACTCGAGTGATAGCTATTTGTAGTACGATAATTCCACTAAGGCAAATGAGTATCCATTACACAGGCTCTTAATGTATGTTCTAGGGTTTGGATTGTTCTATTATTCTAACCATCGGTCTGAGGGTGATAAGTGGTACTCATGTCCAAGTTTACCCAAAGCTTGCTGTAATAATTGCCTAGATGTAGATCTCCTATCCGTATCTGAAATGATTATAAAGGGCACTCCATGTCCGGATACGACTTCCTTGAGGTACGTTTGGACTAGCTTATTCATCCCGTTGTTCTCCTTGATTGGTAGGAATGCACGGATTTTGTTAGGCGGTCGACTATTGCTCAAATTGTTTCTGATGTTTGTCTTAACTTTGGGGCATGTTAGGAATTTGTTGAAATATGTGGCAATGTGGGCCTTCATGTTAGGCCACCCGTATAGCTCCTTAAGTTCATGATACATTTTATTGGCTCTGGGGTGGACTGTATATCTTGATTTGTGTCCTTTATCCATATCTAGCTTTCTTATTCCACCAAACAGAGTAATCAGATTCTATTCATGAAATATCAATTTTTTTTATTAGCCCATATCCTAAACTATTTATCGACTTGTACTCTTAACGGCTTAGCTCATTAGTTTTCCTCAGGTGATAACGAATTTTCACGGTTGCAATCACTTATTAGCTCCATCCAACGGTGCAACTTCGTATTCGACTCTTTCTGGTTCAAGATGTGTTGGAGGCTCTTATGGTCTGTGAATACAATACACTTCATACCGTACAACTAATGTCTCCAAGTCTTAAGGATAAAGTCTACCTCTCCAAGATCTAGATCATGCGTTATGTAATTCACCTAGTGAACCCTAAGTTTTCATAAAGTATAAGCTATGACCCTATCTTTCTATATCAACCCATTGTGTGAAGCGTCACAATAGTCTACAAATTTCTTGCTTCTCTTGGATAAAATAAGCGTGCTGCACAGATTGTGCTTTAATAACTGATATGATGTCTCCCGATCCTTGCCCCAATCATACTTAATGTCTTTTCGGGTCAGTTTTGTTAGAGTTTCAGTGATCTTTGAGAAACTGTTTATAATAAGTGGCAAGTCTTAAGGAGTGTCGTATCTCTCTGGGGGTTCTAAGAGTTGACCAATTCCTGATAGCCTCGATCTTTGTGGGGCCAATTTGGATCCCTTTACTATTGATTACGTGACCGAGAAATCTTACCTATCTTAGCCAAAAGTCAAACTTAGAAAGCTTGTGTGAAGACCACCCCTTACGGGGCAGTTCTCACCAGTCTAGGTCCCACATCATGCAATACGATATCAATCAAACTAAGATAGAGTAATTATAATGCGGAAAATTAAATTACAGTACAAGCTATTAAGATTTAAGTTTATTACAGATTAAGTTTTTAAATTAAACTTATAAAAGGCACAAGTCTAATCTAATTAATATCATCATATTATCAAAATAAATCTACCCAGATCACCATAATATCGTCATCCAATTAGTACCAAAATGGGGTCGCTGAGTAGAGGTCTATGAAACTTCTGTCTTGAGCGTGTAAGACCTAAGAACTAGGTCCGGCAGGTGACTTTCCTTTGCCTTTTCCTGTAAAAAAATGTGAAGTAGCAACCATAAGCAACGCTTAGTGAGTAAATAGATTTTCAATATCAACATGCGTGTCAAGCGGAGTCATTAGTCTTAGCGTGATATGTCTTGGCTGCCGCTACAGCCCTCATGATTGAGATATAAAATCATAGAATCGGATGATGTTCAAGCCACACTCACGCTTAAATCGTGGGGATCAGCCACATACTGGGCTAGCTACCAGTAAGTCAATATGGCGGAACATCGGAGGTCATTACCAAGTTCATTTGAACCGGTGAAATAGCCGGGTCTAGAACAATAGACCATATGGGCTAGTCTAGCTGAATCAATTCTATCAAATGTCTGATCAATGATGTAAGCATATGTCTTAGAAGTCATGATAGCAATGAATCATAAGGCAAAGTCTGAAGCAATAATAAATGCAATATGAAAAGATAATCAAATAGCTATCATGATCCACTGGGCAACACCCATCCATGGTGTGCACAGGTCTCATTCCAGCTGATAAAGTGAATGTCAATAAATCTATCAGCAACAATATATCTCAACCGGATCTATGCATGTTCAATCTGAATATCTATAACTCACAGTTCTGGGTCTTGGTCAAACAGATATAAGAATCTGCCACCTGAGTTATCTCAGGATTTTATCTTTGTCAATCTGTAATCTGTAAATCAATTCTCTGACCCGCTTTATATCTTTTAAAATCTTTGTCTTTATGTTCAGAATTTCACTGAACCTGTCCAGAATTATCATATCAAGTCATATTAATATCATCGTCTTTTATCTTTAAATCTGTATTTTATCTGATTCTGATAACTTGTTCGTTCATAACTCATTCTTTGTTTTATTAATATTCTCAAAAGGTCGGTATATTATTTTGCTAACTATCTCGTTATTTTATGCGTTGTCCAAATATTTTATTCATTATATTCGAATTTTAAGGAGTGGTTTTAAATTTATATAATTAAATTCAAATATATAAATATAAATTGGAAGACTTAATTTAAAGGCTACATTTGAATTGTAGGAAAAATCAAATTGATATTGAAATTCATCCAATTTAAATAGAATCGAAATGCATGAACAAACTCGAAATTTGTGCTAGATTCGAGTATATACTCGAGTTTAACCATCAGATTCGAACAAGGGTTCGAATCTATCATTATAGGTTCGAATTTAACCCCTAGATTCGAATGGGGTTCGAGTTTAACCCCTAAAGTCGAAATGGTTCGAATCTAACAGGAACTCGGCGAGTTCCTATACTGAACTCGGCGAGTACACTCAATTTTGGGCAGAATATATTACGAATTTAATTCCATTTCGAGTCTGTTCTAGGTATTTTCGAGTTTGTTCTATGTATTTTCGAATCTGTTCTTAACATTCTCGAACCTGTTCATATTTACAACTCTAAAACATGAATTTCTAAGGCATAAATCACAAATATGATCAATATTAAGCCTATGTTCGATTATATTATACTTATTCTAGTTAAACTCCATAAAAATAGCTTTAGATTTCATAAAACTAACAGATTCGAAATTACCGAAATATATATAAAATCGTAAAAATATAAATTCTTACCTCAAATTCGTATGAAATCACGCAGGAGATAGTATATTCGTGTAGTATTCTCCGAGATCTTTCTAACGGTATATATATCTTGATAATCGGACGGTCGGTTTAGGAGATAATTTAGAGAGAAAGTAGAGAGAGAGTAGAGAGAGAGAAAGTTAGAGAGAGAGAGTAGAGAGAGAGAGAGAATTTGAATTTTTGATTAAAATTCACGTTTATATACCTCATCTAGTTATATTTGCTAGCTAACCCACTTTCATTTTTGTATATTATATCTCTTTTATTTAATTCTCTTTAATAATTTATTAATTCATAAATATAAATATTTATATAATTTAATTAAATATTTCATTACTTAATTAAATTATAATTCAAATAATGTAACATTATTACATTATCGGCTCAAAATATTACTGAATTTACGACTAGATCAAAAGTTAGGTTGTTACAGAATGGGCTCCACCACGCACAAACTTCGTCCCCGAAGTTAGCTATGTTCGAACAGACTTGGATAAGTAGCTTTCATAACATCTCTCGATTCCCAAGACTGATGCGAACCTTTGTGGTGTTTCCACTGGACGAGCACCATCTGTATCTCTTTATTCCGAAGCTTTTTGGTCTTCGAGTCCAGAATACGTTCTGGCTCTTCAACCACGCGAAGCTTCTCATCAATCTGCAGGTTAACATGTGGTATCTGAACTTCCCTTTCGTCAGCTAAACTCTTTCTCAGATGACTGACATGAAATACAGGATGTATTCCAGCTAAGTCAGCCGGTAGTTCAAGACGATAAGATTGATTTCCAATCTTTTCCACAATCTTGAACGGACCAATAAATCTCGGAGCTAGCTTGTTTCTCTTTATGAATCTCACCACATTCTTCATTGGGGATACTTTCAACATCACCCAATCGTTAACCGCAAAGCTTATTGATCTATGTCGATTATCATAATATGACTTCTGCCTGCTTTGAGCTTCGAGTATGTTCCTTCTGACGAGTTGAATCTTTTCGTGAGTCAACTGTAGAAGGGCAGGACCCGCTATTGGCGATTCGCCTGTTTCGCGCCAACAGGTAGGAGTTCTGCACTTTCTTCCGTATAAAGCTTCAAAAGGAGCCATCTTGATTGTTGAATGATAACTGTTATTATATGAAAATTCGACCAACGGCAAGTGGTCATCCCAGTTACCACCCAAATCAAGAACGCAGGCACGAAGCATATCTTCAAGAGTAAGGATAGTACGCTCACTCTGACCATCTGCACTTGGATGATAAGCAGTACTCATAGAAATCCGAGTACCCATCCCATCTTGTAGTGCTTGCCAGAATCTGGATGTGAAACGACTATCACGATCTGATACGATAGACTTTGGCACACCGTGACGAGAAATAATTTCTGTGATGTACATCTGTGCCAATCTATCGAGGGAATATGTTTCTTTCATCGGAATGAAATGTGCTGATTTCGTTAAACGATCAACGACTACCCAGATAGAGTCGTGCTGTCTTTTGGTCTTTGGCAGCTTCGTGATGAAATCCATAGTTATATGCTCCCACTTCCATTCAGGAACAGGTAGTGGTTGCATATCCCCAAAGGGTTTCTGATGTTCTGCCTTAACCATCTGACAAACTCTACAGCTTTCAACACACTTACCGATGTCTTTCTTCATTCCTGGCCACCAATAGTCAGCTTTCAGATCAAAGTACATCTTTGAGCTGCCAGGATGAACAGATAATTTGGACTTGTGAGCTTCAGATAGAAGAGTGCTGCGAATTGAACCATACTTAGGAACCCAGATTCGGTTTCCCTTGAGACAGTGAAGTCCCAAATGGTTCAGAGTCAGAAATTGTAGTTGCCCTTTTAGATTTTCAGAATCTATGTTCTCTTCTTTCAGCGCTTCAGTTTGAGCAATTCTGATGTCTTCAATAAGATCAGAAGAGAATATTACAGGAGTTAAGGCATAACAGCACTTTTCTGGATACACTTTTCTACTCAATGCATCCGCGACAACATTTGCTTTGCCGGGATGATATAAGATCTCGCAGTCATAATCCTTGATAAGCTCCAAGGATCGACGCTGTTTCATATTCAGATCTTTTTGAGTGAAAAGGTATTTGAGACTCTTATGATCGGTGTAGAGCTGACACCGAGTCCCATATAGATAGTGACGCCAGATCTTCAGTGCAAAGGTAACAGCAGCCAACTCAAGATCATGAGTTGGTGCACTTTTCTCATAGTCTTTTAATTGCCTTGAAGCATAGGCAATTACTTTTCCCCTTTGCATCAGAACACATCCTAAGCCAGTACCAGAGGCATCGCTATAGACAAGAAATCATCATTACCTTCTGGCAAGGCTAGGATCGGCGCTTGAATCAACTTTTGCTTCAGAATATCGAATGCCTCTTGCTGTTTATCGGTCCAAACGAAAGGAGTATTCTTTCGGGTTTAGCATTGTAAGCGGCACAACAATCTTTGAGAAGTCCTTTATGAATCGCCGATAATAACCGGCCAATCCAAGGAAACTTCGGATTTCTGAGGCATTACGAGGCGTTTGCCATTTCTGAACGGCCTCGACTTTCGAAGGATCAACGGAAATTCCTTCGCCAGAAACAACATGGCCAAGGAACTGGATCTATAAGAATCAAGATAGAAATTCAAATTCTGAGGTGAATCATAGAATAGTTAAGGAAACAGCTCAAGACATATATATTAGAGATTATACCTGTCTGAGCCAGAATTCGCACTTAGAAAACTTTGCATAGAGTCTTTCTTTTCTTAATAACTCTAGCAATTGTCGCAGATGAACAGAATGATCAGCCTCCGTTTTGGAGTAAATCAGAATATCGTCTATGAACACGATAACTGATTTATCCAACATTGGTCTGCACACGCGATTCATGAGATCCATGAACGCCGCTGGTGCATTCGTTAATCCAAACGGCATCACGAGAAATTCGTAATGACCGTATCTTGTACGGAAAGCTGTCTTTGGAACATCCTCATCTCTGACTTTTAACTGATGATACCCAGAACGGAGATCTTTTCGAAAAGTAACTGGCTCCTTGTAACTGATCAAACAGATCATCGATTCTGGGCAGAGGATACTTATTCTTTATTGTAACTTTGTTCAACTCGCGGTAGTCGATGCACATACGGAAGGTTCCGTCTTTCTTTTTGACAAATAAGACTGGTGCACCCCACGGAGAAGAACTTGGTCGGATAAACCCCTTCTCTAACAGCTCTTGCAGTTGTTTTGACATTTCCTGCATTTCTGCAGGTGCAAGTCTGTAAGGAGCTTTGGCAATAGGAGCCGCACCAGGAACCAAGTCAATACCGAACTCGACTTGACGTTCCGGTGGCACTCCTGAAATATCGTCGGGAAATACGTCTGGGAACTCACAGACGATAGGAATATCGGACAAAGATTTCTTTTCAGAGCTGGACTCAGATAGAGCATAACAAAGGTAAGAGTCGTGACCTTTAGACAAGTATTTGTGAGCCTTTTCTATAGACATGAAACAATGTGCACCTTTCCTCTTCTCGCCCTTGATCTCCAATACTCGGCCGTCTGAAGACTTGATTCTGATGACTCGCCGGTTGCAGATAATTGTAGCCTCGTTGTTCATTAGCCAATCCATGCCGATGATGATGTCAAACTCTTTCAAGGGAATCGGGATAAGGTCCAGGTTGAACACGATATTATCAACAAGCAGAGTACAATTACGGTAAACAGAATCAGCCATAACATAACTGTTACTGGCTGTCTCAATGTCAAGTACTACGGGAAGCTTTGATGGGGACTTATATAATCTTTGAGCAAAAGATGTCGATATGAAGGAACGACTAGCGCCAGAATCAAATAGTACGCGAGCAGGTATCGTATTTAACAGAAACGTACCGGTGACTACGTCAGGTGTTTCTCTCGCCTCTTCAGCCGTTATTTGGAACGCAGGTGTCCTTGCAGTTGGTGTTGCAGCAGAACTTTTAACTGTCGACCCTCCAGCTGATGACTGTGGCTGATAACGTGGTCCGCTACGACACTGATACATGAAGTGCCCTCTCTTACCGCATTTCGCACATCCACGTCCCTGCTGTGGACATTCCTCACTGCTGTGACCGATCGTATTGCACGCAAAGCAGGTAACGTCTTCTGGATTGCATAGACCCATGTGTGATTTTCTGCATCTCTTGCAGAATCGTGGCTCGTTTGTCAGTGAGTAGGCTTGCGCTTTCGGCTGTGAACTATACTGATGGGTTTGCTGAGATTGCGACTTATTTGGCTTGAAAAATCTGCCAAACCGCTGTTTCTTTGGAGGAGACGGATTCATCGGGTTAGTAGACGGAGCATAAAGCTGATCGCCGTATTCTAAATATCCCCTCTCGATCTGTCTGGCTGCTTCGACCATTTCCAAGTAACTCTTATACTTTATTGCGCTCATCGGATGACGGTACCTTGGATTGAGTCCTCCACGGAATCTATTCATCTTCCTTTCCTCAGTAGCTACTTGATACGAGGAGTAACCGCATAGACGTGAAAACTCGTGTTCGTATTCATCAACTGTCTTCGTTCCCTGAGTCAGCTGCATCAACTGTACCTCCATCTTATCTCGTTGGTCAATCGGGCAGTACTTTGCATTGAACATTTCAAGAAACTGCTCCCATTCTAAAGTCTGAATCACTTCCTCCCCGTATATGCTTCGCTGTGTCTTCCACCATGCACGAGCAGCTCCAACAAACAACGCAGACGCGTAGCTCACTTTCTAAGAATCTAAACAGTCAGAGATTCTAAAAATTTCTTCCGTATGACTGATCCAATCCATCGCCTGAATCGGATCTACAGTACCCTCGAAGTTCAGGGCACCGCTGGCTTTAAAATCTTTAAATTTGCAGCCTTTTGGCTGAGCTATTTGGGTTTCTGGATTTGAATTATCAGAATCAGATTCTTCATTCTGAACTTGCTTATCTTTTCGCTTATTTTTCTTATCATTACGTCTTTTAGCTTCGGCCTCATCTCTAGCCTGAAACTGTTCTTGCATAATCCTATTCTGTTGTTCTGAGTGTTGTGCTAGTAATTGTTGCATCATCTCAAACATTTGTTGTGGGGTCATGTTGCTTGGTATGTCACCTGATCCTGATCCTGACATCTTAGCTGAAAATTAAAATCAATTAACTATCAGTTTATAGACTTAGATCTATGTACCCTTTTTCCCATCCTAATAGTCTGTACATCCTATCTCAGTTCAAACCACCTAAATGATTGATACATATGTATTGCTTCAGTTTGAGATCAAGTATACTCACGTAATACTTGATTCACTCAAACTAGTGCTCTGATACCATCCTGTGAAGACCTCCCCTTCCGGGGCAGTTCTCACCAGTATAGGTCTCACATCATGCAATACGATATCAATCAAACTAAGATAGAGTAATTATAATGCGGAAAATTAAATTACAGTACAAGCTATTAAGATTTAAGTTTAATACAGATTTAAGTTTTTAAATTAAACTTATAAAGGGCACAAGTCTATTCTAATTAATATCATCATATTATCAAAATAAATCTACCCAGATCACCATAATATCGTCATCCAATTAGTACCAAAATGGGGTCGCTGAGTAGAGGTCTATGAAACTTCTGTCTTGAGCGTGTAAGACCTAAGAACTAGGTCCGGCAGGTGACTTTCCTTTGCCTTTTCCTGTAAAAAAATGTGAAGTAGCAACCATAAGCAACGCTTAGTGAGTAAATAGATTTTCAGTATCAACATGCGTGTCAAGCGGAGTCATTAGTCTTAGCGTGATATGTCTTGGCTGCGGCTACAGCCCTCATGATTGAGATATAGAATCATAGAATCGGATGATGTTCAAGCCACACTCACGCTTAAATCGTGGGGATCAGCCACATACTGGGCTAGCTACAAGTAAGTCAATATGGCGGAACATCGGAGGTCATTACCAAGTTCATAAGAACTGGTGAAATAGCCGGGTCTAGAACAATAGACCATATGGGCTAGTCAAGCTGAATCAATTCTATCAAATGTCTGATCAATGATGTAAGCATATGTCTTAGAAGTCATGATAGCAATGAATCATAAGACAAAGTCTGAAGCAATAATAAATGCAATATGAAAAGATAATCAAATAGCTATCATGATCCACTGGGCAACACCCATCCATGGTGTGCACAGGTCTCATTCCAGCTGATAAAGTGAATGTCAATAAATCTATTAGCAACAATATATCTCAACCGGATCTATGCATGTTCAATCTGAATATCTATAACTCACCGTTCTGGGTCTTGGTCAAACAGATATAAGAATCTGCCACCTGAGTTATCTCAGGATTTTATCTTTGTCAATCTGTAATCTGTAAATCAATTCTCTGACCCGCTTTAAATCTTTTAAAACCTTTGTCTTTATGTTCAGAATTTCACTGAACCTGTCCAGAATTATCATATCATATCATTATCATCATCTCTTTAGTCGTTAAAATCTTTATTTTATCTGATTCTGATAACTTATTCGTTCGTATATCATCTTTCATTAATATTCTTTATTTCATATATTCTCAAAGGTCAGTATATTATATATATATATATATATTAATATAAATTGGAAGACTTAATTTAAAGGCTACATTTGAATTGTAGGAAAATCAAATTGATATTGAAATTCATCCAATTTAAATAGAATCGAAATGCATGAACAAACTCGAAATTTGTGCTAGATTCGAGTATATACTCGAGTTTAACCATCAGATTCGAACAAGGGTTCGAATCTATCATTATAGGTTCGAATTTAACCCCTAGATTCGAATGGGGTTCGAGTTTAACCCCTAAAGTCGAAATGGTTCGAATCTAACAGGAACTCGGCGAGTTCCTATACTGAACTCGGCGAGTACACTCAATTTTGGGCAGAATATATTTCGAATTTAATTCCATTTCGAGTCTGTTCTAGGTATTTTCGAGTTTGTTCTATGTATTTTCGAATCTGTTCTTAACATTCTCGAATCTGTTCATATTTACAACTCTAAAACATGAATTTCTAAGGCATAAATCACAAATATGATCAATATTAAGCCTATGTTCGATTATATTATACTTATTCTAGTTAAACTCCATAAAAATAGCTTTAGATTTCATAAAACTAACAGATTCGAAATTACCGAAATATATATAAAATCGTAAAAATATAAATTCTTACCTCAAATTCGTATGAAATCACGCAGGAGATAGTATATTCGTGTAGTATTCTCCGAGATCTTTCTAACGGTATATATATCTTGATAATCGGACGGTCGGTTTAGGAGATAATTTAGAGAGAAGGTAGAGAGAGAGTAGAGAGAGAAAGTTAGAGAGAGAGAGTAGAGAGAGAGAGAATCTGAATTTTTGATTAAAATTCACGTTTATATACCTCATCTAGTTATATTTGCTAGCTAACCCACTTTCATTTTTGTATATTATATCTCTTTTATTTAATTCTCTTTAATAATTTATTAATTCATAAATATAAATATTTGTATAATTTAATTAAATATTTCATTACTTAATTAAATTATAATTCAAATAATGTAACATTATTACATTATCGGCTCAAAATATTACTGAATTTACGACTAGATCAAAAGTTAGGTTGTTACAGTAAGAAGCAGCAGTTGGTAGATGAAGCACCTCCCTGAGCAGATCAGTGTTGATCTCAATGGTCTGAGTCCCATTGAGTATTGTGCCCTTAATGACTTTGGATTCTGGAAGGTAGGCACAGGTATACCAGAACTCATACACCATCTCCTGGTACAAGACACCAGGAGATGCAGTCATTGCGTAGTTCAACGAATGAACGTTCAGAAACTCCACCATTTGTTCGTAACCTTTCCCCATATAGTTTTTGGGGATAGTGAGGTTGACAATGTAGTTGGTGGGTTTGATGGTCAGCATCGTGGTGATGGATGAGTGTTTGACGACATCCTCGCCAACAAATACTGGGAGAAAGGGATTAGGTCTGTGAGCCATTTGGGAATTTTTGAGGTTTGAAGAAGCAAAAGACACTTAGTCGATTTTAGGGTTCTTGAGGATTTCTGGAAATGATGAGGAAGACGAAGATGAAACAGTATGTAGGTATTTATAGGATTTGAATGGTCGTGTGTATGAGAGAGAAAAGGTTTGGGCGGTTTGATTTGAAATGTTAGTTGACGGAAAAACGGAACGATTGTCCATGTCAGAAACATTTGTCAGACCACTTGACCTTTTTAATCACTAACACACGTAACACACATTATCCGCAGTAATTAAGTTAAATTAAAACATAATTTAAGTAACTTAATTATGAAGAAAGATAATTGATGATCAGGGTCAACACAAGGTTCTCAGTCTTCAAGCTGTTCTCCCTTCAAACTGTGCCTTCAGCCTGCTCTCCTTTGTGAGAACAGGTTGTGTTCAATAGTTGAACAGGTTACAAGACAATGGCTTGTAAGACAGTGTGAAGAAGTGAACAGATTGAAGATTGGACCATCAGAGCAGGCTGGACGAATAAACAGGTTAAACTGTTTTTGTTCAGCCTGTTGTATGCTCAAGCTGTTCAAGTTTTTCAGACAAATGACTAAGTACAGAACATGTATAACCTGTTCTGTCTAAGCTGTTCAGAAAAACTTGAGCAGTGTGAAACATACAAATTATTAGACCTTTGAGAGACACTTAGTCACTCTTGTTTAACATGCCCAGCTTGCTGACAAGGTAATTAAACCTTGTTTCATCCAGAGGTTTGGTGAAAATGTCTGCAAGCTGTTCATTTGTGGAAATAAAACTTACCTCCACATTACCTTTCTGAATGTGATCCCTGATGAAGTGATGTCTGACTTCAATATGCTTTGTTCTTGAGTGAAATACTGGATTGTTGGAGATGGCTATGGCACTTGTGTTATCACACAGAATAGGAGTTTTCCTATACACAAGCCCATAGTCTTCAAGCTGATGCTGCATCCACAGAATCTGCCCACAGCAGCTTCCAGCAGCAATGTATTCAGCTTCAGCAGTAGAAGTGGACACTGAGTTCTGCTTCTTGCTACTCCAACTGATCAACTTTCCACCAAGGAGTTGACATCCACCTGTTGTGCTTTTCCTATCTAACCTGCAGCCTGCAAAATCAGAATCTGAATAACCTGTTAGTTCAAGGCTTGAGTCTTTGGGGTACCAAAGACCCAAACCTGGTGTACCCTTCAGGTATCTGAAGATTCTTTTAACAGCAGCTAGATGTGATTCCTTTGGATCAGCTTGGAACCTAGCACATAAACAGGTGGCAAACATAATATCAGGTCTACTAGCAGTCAAGTATAGCAAGCTCCCAATCATGCCTCTGTAAGCTGTTACTGAAACAGCTTTGCCACTGGCATCAGCATCCAATTTTACATTGGTTGCCATTGGGGTTTTAATAGGAGAACTTTGATCAAATTTGAACTTTTTCAAAAGATCTAAAGTGTACTTTCTTTGATTTATAAAAATTCCAGTTGAGGTTTGTTTAACCTGTAATCCTAAAAAGAAAGTTAGTTCTCCCATCATACTCATTTCATACTTAGATTTCATGAGTAATGAAAAATTCTTGCATAACTGCTTATTAGTAGAACCAAATATTATGTCATCCACATAAATTTGAACAAGCATAATATCAGACTTCACTTTCTTTATGAACAGTGTGGTATCCACTTTACCTCTGGAGTACCCATTGCTCATAAGGAATTCAGTAAGAGTGTCATACCAGGCTCTAGGGGCTTGTTTGAGACCATAGAGAGCTTTGTCCAACTTATAGACAAAACCTGGGTGTTGTTCATTTTCAAAACCTGGAGGCTGCTTGACATATACTTCTTCTTGCAGCTTCCCATTCAAAAATGCACTCTTCACATCCATTTGAAATACCTTTATGCTCTTATGAGCAGCGTAGGCTAGATACAAACGAATTGCTTCTAGCCTGGCCACAGGAGCAAATGTTTCATCATAGTCAATGCCTTCCTCCTGTCTGTAGCCCTGAGCAACCAGTCTTGCCTTATTTCTAATGACATGACCTTGCTCGTCCATCTTGTTCCTGAAAACCCATTTTGTGCCAATTATAGTTTTACCTTTAGGAGCAGGGACCAACTTCCATACTTTGTTTCTCTCAAACTGATTGAGTTCTTCTTGCATGGCAGTGATCCAATTGACATCTTTTAATGCTTCATCAACCCTCTTTGGCTCCATCAGTGAAACAAAACTAGAGAACATACAGAAGTTCCCTAAGCTGTCCCACCGTGTTTGTATCCCTTTGTTGATGTCACCAATTATTTGATCATTGGGGTGACACCTGATCCACTTAGGATCATTTTTCAATGATGATTTACCTGAGTTGTTAACATCTTCAGCAGGTCCTGTTGAACAGCTCTCAAGATTTTCAGACACACTGTTGTCTTGAGCCTGTTCACTTGTTGAACATGTCTGACCACTGTTGAACATATCAGCAGAGGAACTGGGAAAATCAGCATTGATAGGTTCTGGACATGCAGTTGTAATTAAGTCAGTACATTTATTCACACAGGGTGTATTGACATAGTCATCATCATGTCCATCATGATTAACAGGTTCCACACTGAGTGTAGTGGAAGCTTTTGAGTCCTCTTCATTGATTGAATGCATCAGATCATCAAAGTTAAGGTCTCCTGAAACTGATTCAGGAACAGCTTTGGTGGAGGCATTCTTGGACTCTTCAAAGGTGACATTGATAGATTCATCTATCACCTTTCTTTTGTTGTTGTATACTCTGTAGGCTTTGGAGATAGTAGAGTAGCCAACAAACACACCTTCATCAGCTTTAGGTTCAAATTTCGACAGCTGGTCCCTTTGATTCAGAATGAAACAGGGACATCCAAACACATGGAAGTAACTGACATTTGGCTTTCTCCCTTTGAGCAGCTCATAGGGAGTCTTGTTGAACCTTTTCACCACTAAGGATCTGTTTTGGGTGAAGCAGGCAGTGTTAACAGCTTCAGCCCAAAATGATGAAGGTAAACCTGATGCACACCGCATGGTTCTGGCAGCTTCAATGAGAGTTCGGTTTCTCCTTTCAGCAACTCCATTTTGTTGAGGAGTTCTTACTGCTGAAAAGTTTTGAGTGATACCTTTCTCTTCACAGAAGTCTTCAAGAGTACTGTTTCTGAATTTAGTACCATGATCACTTCTAAGCTGCTTTACTTGGGCAGAGTTCAGCATTTCCATCTTTTTGACAAATCCAATAAT
>JAANYP010000685.1:54045-148088 GCA_020465985.1 Centrapalus pauciflorus | reverse complement strand
GGCCTTTACAGGGAAGAAAGAACGCAAGTTGACATTCCTAAATAGTTAAAGGCATTTGCAACAGTAGACAAAGTGTAAAAAGACAAAGTTCTGCACATATGAAGACAAGTCTGTTTTCCGAAAAGTTGGCAGAAAAGGTTATGTTTGTTTTCAACAGAGACTTTTTCTTTCATCTGTCCAATGAAGATGTTTCTTGAGATCCTCTAACTGTGACCTAGTATAAAAGGAAGCTTCTAAGGTCGAAGATAGAAGACAGAGCTAAGTGCTTCTTTAACAAACCAAGACGTGAACGTGCAAAGTGTGATCTTCATGCATGCCAATAGTTTCTGTAACAACGCATCTGTGTGGCTCAGCTGTTTTACCTACATGTTCCTTAAGTCTTGTAAACACCAGTGAGTGCTTCTCGGAGTGTATTCATTGTATTCTAGTTCGACGTTGTCTTAGACTCTAAGCATACTGTTGTATCTGTCATCTCAGCTTGAAACTATTCCGCATTCAAAGCTTGTTTGTAATTAACAAATTGTTGTAACATCATACAAAACATTGAGAAAAGAAGTGTGTAGTTTTTAAATTGCTGTATTCACCCCCCTCTACAGCTTATAACTTATTACTTTGGGAACCTCTCGGGACCTACAACTGGTATCAGAGCCGTTTTAGAGTGTGTTTGTTCATACTCTTCGATTCCATTCTCCCAAGTTTCCATGGATAACCGTGCTTGCAAATTCTTCTACTATGACACAATGCTCTATCGGCAAGCCTCCAAATTTAATCATCCAAAAACTTCTCTGGTTGGAAGTGCAGAATGATGCTCTACTTAGAGAATCTGGATGTACAACTGCCAGGATAGTGATGGAGGGGTCCCTATGTGCCAACCTCTGTTACTACTATCAACTCCAGCGGTTGAAGAGCTGCCCCTGAAATCACGGACCTTTGAGAAAGCTACAGCTCAATGTCTGATTGAAGACAAGCGATTGGTGGTCGGATGCAAAAGGCCAGAAACAACCTGGTCATTTCTCTCCCTGCTGAGTGTTCAAGCAGGTGGTGAGAGGAAAATGAAGACAGCACAGGAGATGTGGGGATACTTTGTGTACCGTCTATGATGGACCCCCCAATCCACACTGGACCAACAGGATCAATAATCTTTTTAGCCAGTATGAACTCTTCTTTTGCTAAACCAAAGGAGACTCTCACTGAAACCTACACCGGTTCACTGCTTAGTGACTGATCTCAAAGCTGTTTGGATCACCAAGGACAGTCTTACCCTGGTGAACAAATTTCTGGACATTTTACCTGAAGAGTGGAACTACTCTCAACAATTCTAAGGAACTCAGGTACTATCAGATGTTGGATCTGGTCAATTTGTATGGATTCCTTATGAATGATGAATGTCAATGGACAACAAAGGAAAAAGAAATGGCCTTGGAAATGTCCAGAACGAGGTGTAGCCTTTGTGGCTAGTGTGAGACAGCCTGTAAATCAAGGTGAGTGATGTGTGTTCATTCAACTTGATCAAACGGATGATGAGAAAAGGAGGATGTGTCGACGACGAGAAGAGATGTTGCGATCTTGCTGAACAAGATGATGAGCAAATGATAGCCCATGCTTGTCAAAAGGTTCAACAAGAAAAGGTTTGAAAAGAAGAAGAAATATGCTGCAAGGAGGTCAAGTGCTGGCCAAAAAGAAGGCATTTGACAAATCCAAAAGCGACGTGCTTCACGTGTGGCAAAACTGGTCACATAGTGTGACTGTGTGTCAAAAGCTTGTTGGTCAGTCATCCAAAACCAACAAGACTAACAAAGGTGATGGCTTAGGGTTAAGTACCTTATGGCCATGGCTAAGTGGGAAATTGGAAAAACTTGTGTCTTCCAATCGCCAAAAGGACTCCTGGCAGAGACATGTGACTGGGGGAGGAATCTGATTCATCATCTGATGAAGAAGATAAACAATGTCTGATGGCCAACAACTGGTCCCATCAACAAGCAGTTTCAAACAGGATATGGCTGAAGGCTGAAGTCTTCAGCAGCTTAGGAACTGGAATCCTCACAATGATGTTAGGCAAAACAACCTTCCCAGGTTTGGTACTTGGACAGTGCTGCTCAGGGCACATGACAGGTTGTAAAGAATTGTGAGTGAACTAGGCCTGAAAAAGGGCCAAAAGTCACCTTTGGTGACAATGTGCAGGATCGCACTGAGGGTATATGGACTCTTTAAGCTGGTGCTGCAGTGTTTCACAAGGGTCGCTATGTGGTTGGGCTAAAACATAACCTTATTAGCATAAGCCAACGGTGTGGCTGGCTACAAGGTTAACTCTTGATGAGCACTGGGTTACATATTGGATTCCCAAGGCAAAGTTGGTGTGTGTGTCAAAAGAAAGAAAGGTGTATTGTTGTGATATGCTATTTTGATATAAGAAAAAGGTCTGTCACCCTTTTTCAAATAACCTTTTGTCTTCATGTTACAAAACAGCGTGGGCAGGCTGAGCAGTTCTGTTTTCCACTTTGTCTTCGACTTTGTAAACTGATCTTGTAATCAAAAACAATACATGATGACTTGGAAACATATTCCATAAAGTGTTTAGCCTGTTCACAAAGAACAGGTTCTGTTCACAAAGAACAGAACACTTTAAAAATGCCCAAGCTGCTCAACAGTGTAGAGCAGCGTAGACAGTTTATGTCCAGCCTGTTCAGCAGACAGAGCAGCTTGGACAAACTGTCTTAGTTGCAACACATGCAACATATAGAACAGCTTTAGACTGATATTGCAAATCATTTTCAGGTTTCAATAAGGCATATAACAGGCCTTAAATTCAACCTTCAAATGCATCAACAGGATTGATTATAAAATCTCCCCCTCAGATGTAGAACAGGTTTGACTGAGGCCTTTTTGTGCCTAACAGAATATCTATAACTCACAGTGTTGGGTCTTTATCAAACAGATGTAAAATCTGCCACCTGAGTTATCTCAGGATTTTATCTCAATTTGTTCTCTGTCAAATCGAATCTTTGACCCGCTTTAAATCTTTAAATCTTTGTATCTATGTTCAGAATTTCACTGAACCTGTCCAGAATTATCATGTAATTCTCATGTCAACATCATCATCTTCTAACTTTAAAATCTTTATTTTATCTGATTCTGATAACTGATCATTCATCTATTTTTCTTTCATTTATATTAAATTCTCAAAGAATCAATATATTATATATATATATTAATATATAATTATTTTGCTAATTATCTTGTCAATTTATGAGCTGTCCATGTATTTTATTCAATATATTCGAATTTAGGGAGTGGGTTTCGAATTTATATAATTAAATTCGAATATATATATATATATATATATATATATATATATATATATATATATATATATATATATATATATATATATATAAATTTAAAGGCTTAGTTGTGATTAAATTCAAATATATTAATATAAATTGGAAGACTTAATTTCAATGCTACATTTGAATTGTAGGATTAAAATCGAATTGATAATGAAATTCATCAAATTCTAATGCATAGTCAAATATATATGTGAGTGAATTGAATGCATTAAATTCAAATGTTAGGTGATAAATTCGAGATTAGATTCGAACACACACACGCATGCATAAATTCGAGGAAATTATATTCGAATTTAATGAATTTCGAATCTAATGATTAAATTCGAATATAATTTCCTCGAATTTAACTCAAATTCGAGTTTGTTCCATGTATTTTCGTGTTACCACTAATTGGATGACGATATTATGGTGATCTGGGTAGATTTATTTTAATAATATGATGACATAAATTAGATTAGATAGTACCCTTTATAAGTTTAATTTGAAAACCGTAAACTGTATTAAACTTAAATCCTAATATTTTGTACTGTAATTTTTAATTCCGTAATTAATTACTCTATCTTAGTTATGATTGATATCGTATTGCATGATGTGGGACCTAGACTAGTGAGAACCGCCCCGTAAGGGGAGGTCTTCCCATTTTGTGAAATTTAACTATTAGAGCCCGGTTAACTGGTAAAACAAATTTTTTAAAAACTGAAAAATCAGGTTCTAGTAGCCAAATTTCACTAAATCAGAATTAAAAATTAACTTGAGAGATTTTTAAGAAAAAAATAATATGAATGAATGAAAACGCAAAACACGAAACATAAAAACATTTTTATTTTTTTGGTAACAAATCACAAAAACTTTCATTAAAAATGTTAGACTTTGACCCGTTGACTTTTCATATTTACAAATACATGGGTAATGGGTTTGTTGACTTTGTTCCCCCATCACATTCCCAGTGACTTCATTGGACCTTACCAACTACCAATAATCACTAATATTATATAACATTTAATACAAAACAACGTTATCAACTTTCTTTATTTTTATAATTAAATCCTTAAATATTTTTTCTTAATGTGTAAGTCCTTAACTATTTTTATCTTATTAACATGTGTATATTTGATATGTTTGACTGGTAACTAAACAAGTAACATTCGTTTTTCATTTGATTAATGTTGGAAAAAAAAACTCGTCATCTATTCATATTTTAACGATTAAGTCTCTAAACTTTTGTTTTCTTAGTTGTGTTTTACCGGCTAATTCAGTAAGCGGTCAAAAATATATAAATTTGAATTAAGTCCCAAAACTTTTTTCCAATTGTTTAAATTCCTAACTATGTTTGTCTTATTCAAACAATACATATTTTACGGGCTACCGGATTAGCCGGTAAAACACAACTGATAAAACAAAAGATTTAAAGACTTACTCACTAAAATATGAACAATATTGTGAGATTTTTCCAATATTAATCAAGAAAAAAAACTAAGTTATTTGTTTGGTAACCAATTAAAAATGTCAAATATACACTTTTGAACAAGACAAAATAGTATAGGGATTTAAACAACTATAAAAAAAAGTTTAAAGATTTAATCACAAAAATGAAAAACAAATGGTTTTTCAATATTAAAAGATAATAACCAAAAAAGTGATGTAAATTTTTTGAACCTTGAAGTCTTGAACCATATGCACATACGAGACCACCTTACCATTCGGCAAAAACATAAACTTCGATTTTAATTTTAAAACTCTTTGATTAACTTACATATAATAGTATGGTCTAACTGAAAAAATAGAATTTTTTTTAAAGAGATATTTGTGCAAAAAAACCCTAAAATTTGATCAGTTTTATAATTAAAACTTTCATTCATTTTTCATTGCACAAAAAATTCTCGACTGACTAAAGGTTATCAAAATGAGTTTTTTTTCAAAAAAAAAAAAAACTTGCAACCTAAAGAAGTGGTTGCAATTTGCTGACCAACCCTTAGTCTCTGATTAATCTTCTTTCTAGCGAACTCACTTGTCTGTGTTTTATGATTCAAATTCAAAATTCCTGTTAATTTCTTTGTTCAAATCTGTGTTTTAATGTTGCAATTTACATTTTTAGCGAAATTGTAGTGGTCATTGATGACTGACTTGTCGACGGTGGGCTATGACTTTCAATCAATTACAACCGGTAATATCCCAATTATGTGAGATTTTGCCGATTGAAGGTTTTTTGTGCAATGAAATATGGTTGGTGGTTTTAATCACAAAAATGATCCAACTTGAGGGTTTTTTTTTTGCACAATTATCCCTTTTTAAAACGCAAATTAGGGGTGAGCAAAAAGCGGTTGGATCAGTTTTTCTTAAGTACCAAAATCCAAACCAAACTTTCGGTTTTGGATTTTAGAAATCAAACCATTTGGTTTTTTTTTTGTTTTAGTTTTTCAGTCTGAACTTTGATTTTTTAAATTAATCTTTTATATCTCTTAAAATTTTTGCAATTAGGTTTCTAAACTTTTTTTTTTATTCTTTAAGTTCCTAAACTATTTTTGTTTTATTCAAAAGTCTATATTTGACCTATTAATTTGACCGCTTATCAAACAAGTAACCTTAGTTTTTCCACTTGATTAATGTTGTAAAAATCACACAATCTTTTCATATTTTAGGGATAAAGTCCGTAAACTTTTTATTTTATCAGTTGCATTTTGCCAGCTAATATGGTAGCCGGTCAAAAATATATATTTTTGAATAAGATAAACATAGCTTAATGACTTAAACATTTGGAAAAAAAAGTTTAGGAACTTATTTAAGAAAATAAGAAAAGTTGATTGAGTTTTTTCAATATTAACCATTTATTCTATAAGGTCGTGCATTGTACACAAGCCGTTGGCCCAGCGGCCTCTCCACGTCAGCTTTCCCCGCCGGGAACATCGCGCCACCCTTGGCGGCTTCGGTGGGCGACTCCCTCCAACGGCCCCCTGTCCCCGCCCAACCTCATTATTTTTTTTTCATTTTCAAAAGGCATTATAGCCGTTTATATACATATATATATATATATATATATATATATATATATATATATATATATATATATATATATATATATATATATATATATATATATATATAGGGGTGTGTTCAATGGAAAACCTATATGCATCGGAAAACCCGGAAACCACTTTATAGCCATTGGATCAGGTGATGCACCATGCAGAAAGTCGATGCATCACGCGGGAATTCGGTGCATCACGCGGGAATTTGGTGCATCACACAGGAATTGTGATGCATTTGTGGTGGTGCATGGAGGTTTTCCAAGGTTTTACGATGCATGTTGGTTTTCCATTGAACCCACCTCTATATATATATATATATATATATATTCTCCCTATAAATACAACTGTTTCACATTAAACTAATTCACACCAAAATCATCTCATCTTTTTTTAATCTAAATTCTCTCCAAACCATCTCTCCAATTCACACAAAACCAAACACATTCCATTTTAATTTACAAAAAATGAATCGCTATACCGGCAAACAACCTGCCTCGAGTCTTCGTCGCGGTAATACCGATCCTCGAACCAATTCATCATTTTGTCCACCTCAGCAAAATATTCAATCGAATTTTCCTCAAACAATTTCATGCGTCCCATATTTTCATCCGTCGTTTCAACAACCATTCAACCCACAATCTTCACAACAAATTCCGTTCTTACCACAATATTCACAACAAACTCCATAAGTACCCCAATCTTCACAACAAAATCCATACGTACCCTAATCTCCACAACAACCATTATTCCAATCATTCTTGTCGAACTTTTTAAACGACGATTTTGACCCATTTCTAGGTGCTTATCATGAACCATAATATGAAACTCAACAAAATTTAGACGATGACTCCGAAGCCATTCCTGAAATACAACAAAATTCTGACAACGACGACGATGAACCGATGCCATTACTGGTTCCAACAAGAGGTCCGACAAACCCAGCGAAGTGGACTTCTTTAGAAGAAAAAACGTTGGCTAAAGCATGGATTGATACTTCCGAGGATCCAACAATCGGAAACGCTCAAAAGCGTGACAAATTTTGGGCGCGACGTTTGCATAAATTTGGAAGCCGATTATCTGGAACACGCCGCATCGTTCATCAACTCAACTAAAAATGGAATGATATGAACGAAAAATGCAAATAGTTCAACGGTTTGTTCAACAACAATTGGAACAACCGAAGGTTGGGCGAGAGCAAATATGACGTTTTGAGGAATACACAGGAACAATTCAAGGAAACCAACAAAAATAGGGTGTTTCCATACGACTCGGTATGGAATGTGCTTTTCCAACATCCAAATTGGGACAACATACCAAGTATTAACGAGTTTTCCCAACCCAACGTAAAAGATCAAAAACATCATCGGGGTCAGTTAATGTCGGAACACCATCGTCGGATGCCGCATTCTTAGGCATTCCAGAAGATGAGGACGATGAAGAGTCGGAAACAACACGCCGAAAAAGAAAAAAACCGGCATCATCATCAAGTGGACAAGACATTTCCAGATGTAAGGTCCACCCCTATCAGATCTATCAAGGCGTGACGGCGTCAAACGAGTGCGGAATCCTCGTTTAATGTTGTCGGATCGATCACACGGGAACACAGAGCCAAACACGATGCTAGCCAAACACGTATCGACCCCACACGATGTATTGCTCATCTTTGCAACTCTGAAACTCTCTAAGTTCGTCTAAATATGCTCTCACGAATTCTGAAAGTTATTCTCAAAGTGTTTTTGAATTTACAAAGATAAGTTTATGATATAACCCTTAAGTTTGTGCATGGCCCAAGCCCACGAACTTATAAGTTCAAGCCCATGCATATAAGTTCATACGAACTTATCAAGGCTAAGTTCGTACGAACTTATGAGCCCTAAGTTCGTATCCCTATGAACTTATTCTCATAAGTTCATAGCCTCATGAACTTATCACCATAAGTTCATATCTCATGAACTTATCTCACAATCACAATCATGAACTTAACATGAACACAATACATAATCATGAACTTAAGACATAAATATGAACAAACAATCATGACTTGTATTAATAAAGCCCTATCTATTACATAAGACAATTTATTACAAAACTAGACTACTATCGTCACATCGAGTGTACCAACAGACTCCCTCTTGACGATAGCTTCTAGTGGATATCATTAATATATAGAACTAGGCTTATTTAGACTACTATCTGCATGTAAACCCTGCTCTACACAAACTTTAACCACCCTCTGATATTTTTTTCCCTTCTGAACTCCAGCCTTCGTGAAAGAAAATTGGCTGCTCATGAAGTTTCTGCAAATCACCCTGAGAGAGGTTCACTAGATGCAGGGGATCATACTTTCAAAATTACTTTCTCATCAATATCCTCCATTATGGCCTCAGCTGTCTCGTTATCAACATACCACCATTTCAAGTTACTCAAAACATCCTGTGGCATACTCTTTAACGGGACCTTCTTTAGGCACTTGACAGGTTTGTAGTACATCTTTATCCAAGGCCTGCCAACCTGGTTTCGTTCATGACCCTTTTGCATGTCCTTGGTTTCAGCCTTTCAAACCTCCCATACCGACCTTCCCTTCTGATGATCTTTGCAATAACTTCAGCGTAGGGGTCGTCTCCAAGGTTGATGAGTTCCTTCCAGGCCAACTCTTTGACTTCACACTTGGGCAGTAAGTTAAAGTCTTTGAGCCTTCTTCTCAAATACTGGATTTCATCTTTTCTTTCCAGAATGAAAAGCTGCAGTTCTCTATCAAAGAACCAACTTATAATTCCACCTGTTAACTTTCCTGGACTTTGGCATTTTCATCTTCTTCTTCACTGCCAAGTCCTTCTTCTTTATTGCTTCTCTGAACAACCATCTTTTCTTCTCTTCTTTAGTAAGCTCCATGTATGGCATTTGAGATATCTCAGAATCCGATTCATCGTCAAGTGTGGATCTAAACACATTTAGATCTATTGGATTCTGATCTATATTCACATATTGCTCAGTAACAAGTTTCTTATATACAAAAATTTCATCAACATTATCATCTTCATCTAAGACCACCTCATCATCTGACTTCCAATCAGGTATATATTCAGGAATAAATTCTCCTTCCTCAAGCTCTTCCTAATCCAAGTCATCTTCAAAATCAAATCTTGTATCATCATCTTCCAACCTGGCCAAGGCTCCAATCATTTCGTCTTCAACAAATTCTGATGCTTCGGGAGCCTTGCCTTTACCCCTGTCCTTACCTGATGATCCAGGCTCCCCCTGCAAATCAGCTTACTGAGGAGTCTGTTGTTGAGAAAGATCTGCTTGCGGACTGTCTTTTTGCGCACTAGGGTCGTCTCCTTCATCTTCTCTCTAACTCCCCCTCAACTCGTCCCCTCTATAACTCTCCCCCTGAGCTGCACGATCTTTCAATAGCTGCTCCTAAAGGGCCTGAACAGTTGCTATTTGTTGTTGTTGGGCAGCCACTATCTGATCTAGATTTGCATTATGCTTCTATAGCTTTTGGACTGCCCTTGTAAGTTGAAGTATTTGGATTGATTGGACATCAACTTGAGCTTTTAGCTGAAGAAGGATTTGGGTGTCGGTCGGTGTGGATGGAGTGGTTGTGGTGGTTTTTGGTGGAATGGCGGTTGATGTGGAAGGCCCTGATTGATCTAGGCGATGTCAGTTTGCCCTTTGGTGCCTTGCGACCAAAGTCTCTTCATCTGGCTCATATTCCTCATCAGCCTCTTCATCTCTGAGATGGAGTGATTGCGGCTGTTCAGTTTGTGGCGGCACAACCAATATAGATTTAAAACAACCCAGATTTGTCATAGGATTTGCCGCCTCATTGAGATCTCTGGCTATTTCAGACTCTGTCTTAGACTCAGTCTCTACAGCCGCAGCTGAATCTTCTGGCTGATAGTTTTCAATGTCCTAAAAAATATTTCCCGAGCTTCAGGAGGGTGAAGGATATCCTGAATCAACTCTTCAGCGATAGCTTCTTGAGCTGCTCTCCCTTGAGCAAAAATTTCTTCTAATGCCTTTTGTCTCGGATCAGCGTGAGCTACTGGTGTTGTAGTCACAGCTGCCGGTGCTGACCTAGGCGGAGGTTGGGCGGAGCTGCTGCTTCTTGTGCCACTGCCTGACGTTGTGGCTCGTTTTCTATCCATTCGTCTCCAGCTAGAGCAATAAAATTATGATCAAGCAGAGCTCCATACAGTGGAGTGATCTGCGGTAGCACATTCTCCGCCCTTCTCTGACTATGACTTTGACAGTCAGCAAAGATCCTCTTGTCAATCCCGGCTACAACAACCACTTCAGGTGAAGGTGGCAAGTTTGGCAAGAAGTGACGAGTTATCAACATTAGAAAATGCGGATATAACAAAAACCTTTCACGACCGGGTGCTGTAATCTGATGAATAAATTCGGCAAAAAAGAAGCTTGAAAAGCTATAAGGCTTATTATAGACAAGTGAGATCATCCCAGATTGGAGCTTGGATGTCATCACATGAAAACCAGCCTTCTTTGGAGCTACGCACACCAGCAGTACATGCATCAAATACCTCCATTGTCCTATCAGCTCACTTTTGACATAAGATGCCTTAGCTAAATCTTGTGCATATCCCATCCTTTGAAATGTTGTTTGCCTTATAGACGCAGGGAAATCAATCGGACCATTTTCCATTTCCTCAGTTCCCAAATTCAAAATCATTCTCAGATCATTAGCAGAGAACGTAATTGCCTGCCCATTCACTGTAGCTCGGAGAACCTGGGGCATTACTGAAGTATCCAAGTGAAGAGTACTCTAGAATTGTCGGATATATCGAATCATCAATGTCGGGCTGTGAGTTAAAGCGTAAACAACCCTTGATCTTGTCATAAATTCTAGAATTTCCCTGTATTGCCCTGCTTCTGGCGCTTGGAGGTCAAGACTGACCATCATATTGTGCTTGTTGAAAAAAGCACGGTCTGCCATTCTTGCACATGCAATTAACAGTTAAAATTTGAAAATAACTGAATTTTTGAACAAAAATAAGTTTACACGAACTTAGATAAGTTCGTACGAATTTAGAGTCCTACGCACGAACTTGTAGATATTTTGAATTAAGTTCGTACGAACTTGTTCTTGATGAACAAATTCGTGGTCGGCACTTTAACAACTAAACTCCTGATTTTAACACTTTTTAGACTTAATTGATCCATGAATCTAGTCCTAAAATGTTCTAATCGAGTTTAATGATGTTCCATTTTAAGTTTTATAGCCTTAAACTTATAGTTTATACCCCCTAAGTTTTTCAGATATCTAAACCTTAAAATACACGATAAAAACTCGTTTAAACTCCCAAATATCACTTACTTTGTTGTTTGGTAGTTAAAACAACAGTAGAAAAGTGTAAGTTCGAGTTTGAACAGTTAGATCTTTGTGAAATAGGAACAAAGTCGTAGGGAACCCGACAAGTTCGTAGTTGCCCGAATAAGTTCGTAATCGCCCTTTTTTTGTTCGTGAGGAAGCGAATTTGTGAGTAGGTGAACAGATTTAATGCATTTTCACTATTTATAGGCCCCACCTACTATTCTACGAACTTACTTGACCTAAGTTCGTACGAACTTTCGTACGGACTTAGGCTTCCACGAACTTAACATGAAATTTTGAAAAACTTTGAAAAATTTACAACTTTTTCAACTTTTTCAACATTTCACCTTTTTCAACTTATTACGGAACACTTCACTTTAAGCAAACAAATTTATCACGCATCTTTTGTTTCTCCAACTAAAATGCATCCTAGTACCTGACCTCGATCCTATTTATTGAAAATTTACCTAGTAAACTAAAAATAAAAATAAAATAAAATAAGATAAAAAAATTAAGTAAAAATTCAATTAAAAATAAATAGCAAGAATAAAATAAACATACTAACTATTTTTGCGATAGAGACATAGAAGATTCAATCAGATAGCTTTGCCAACTCACTTTCGATGTTGCACTTTCACACTTTGGAATTTTTGATTCCATTTATTGTTTGTTGTAACGTACATACCATGTCGATTGTCGGTATGTTTGTCCACTTAAACACTCAACACTTAGAATTTTCCTTTGGCCTTTTTATTTATCAAGAAATCACCTTACGTGTCCCACACTTAGACATACTTTTGTGATCAAGACAGACATACAATCATTATGAGTTTTTGGTATTTGCAAATCATCTTTATAAGGCAAATTTCGGACACAGTTCTGTATTTACATACAACAGAGTGTCTTAGTTTTTCTTAGGGTAGAGCATACTTCTTTTATTTAGCAAAGACAGCGGTGACAAGTCTGTACTTACGTACAACAAAGCGACATATCTTGCTATATTGAGTCACAACAGCGGTGACAGGTCTGTACTTACGTACAATAAAGCGACATGTCTTGACTCTCTTTACGTTTCATGCTTGCTCTTTATTTAAGATTATTTTTTATGAAGCCATACATCCCCCAGACTGATTTACATACCTCATTCATAATTATTGTATGTGAGCCTCTAACACAGAAATTAAGACCTATTGGTCATACGTCTAAGTTAGTTACACATATGACAATTTCTTGATTGTTTTATTAGCTTTTAGGAAAACCTTTATGTTTTGTGCCTACCAACACATCGGAACATGAACACGTACATCACTAAGATTTTATAGTGCATTATGTGTGAAAGTTTAACACTTAAAGTTGGTTAGACTTTGCTAAATCTCGTCATGTTGAACCTTGGACTTTAAGACTTCTCTATTTGTTTTCACTATTCTTTTTTCTTTTTTGATTTTTTCATGTATTTCTCTCTTTTTTTTTTTGTTTTTTTTTTGTAAAATGACTAATAAGACAAACTAAAACTTAAAAAATGAAAAAAAAAAAGATTATCTACTGAGGTCAGGTTACTCTGAATTTCGCATCCCATTTAGTTGGACTAACAACTCAAAGTGTGATCTATCAAATGCTTTTGTGAAACAGATCCGCATAGTTGTCTTCCATTGGAACTTTTACCAATTTTATCAGGTTTTTCTCAGCACAGTCACGAATAAAATGATGCTTATATCTATGTGTTTAGTCTTACTGTGCTTTACCGGATTATTGGTCATTGCAATCGTGGACTGATTGTCTATCCTAATGGGAGTATGAGTATAAGTCCAACCGTAATCCCACAATTGTTGTTGAATCCATAGAACCTGTGAACAGCAACTCCCCGCAGCTACATATTCGGCCTCGCATGTTGATACGGCTACTGAAGTCTGTTTCTTGCATTGTCAGGATACCAGTCTCCCTCTTAGGAACTGACAACCTGCCGTTGTTGACTTTCTATTCAAGCGGCACCATCCATAATCTGAGTCTGTGTAAGCTTCCAATTCCAGATCTCCATTAGTATGATACCAAAGTCCCAGCTTCGGTTTTGACTTCAGGTATCGTAGAATCCGCTTCATAGCCTTCAGGTGCATTTCCTTGGGGTTAGCTTGAAACCTGGCACAAATATAAACAGCAAACATGATGTCAGGTCTAGAAGCAGTTAAATACATAAGTGACCCGATCATGGCCCGATATAAAGTCGGATCCACATCAATATCACTATCGATACCTGGTCCGAGATTTTGATTGACTTGGATTGGAGTACTGAAATGTGCTGTGAGTTTTGTTCCTTCCATCCCGAAGCGTTCTAATATCGCATAGACATACTTCGTCTGATGAACGAACATCTCCTCCTTTCGTTGTTCAACTTGTAAACCCAGAAAGAAGTTCAGCTCTCCCATCGCACTCATCTCAAACTTGGACTTCATAACCTTCTCAAAATCCTTGCACATTTGTTCATTTGACGATCCAAAGATGACGTCGTCCACATAAACTTGTACCAGTAAGAAATCATCATCTTTCCTTTTAATGAACAGTGTACTATCTATTCTCCCTCTCTCAAACCCATTGTCCAAGAGATGAGTAGATAGTGTCTCGTACCACGCCCTAGGTACCTAATGTAATCCATATAGAGCCTTATCCAATCTATGTATTCTATCTGGATACTTAGGATCTGTAAACCCTAGCGGCTGCTCGACATACACCAATTCCTTCACTTTTCCGTACAAGAAGGCACTCTTGACATCTAGTTGATAGACTTTGAAGCCTTTAAAGGATGCAAATCCGAGAAACAGTCGGATTGCTTCAAGCCTTGCTACTGGTGCAAACACCTCATTGTAATCTATCCATTCTTCTTGGTTGAACCCATTTACTACAAGTCTTGCCTTGTTTCGTGTAACGATGATCATCCCTTTTGCACTTAAAGACCCATTTGGTCCCTATTGCAACTTCTCCACGAGGCAAAGACACTAACTCCCAGACTTCCAGCTTTTTTAACTATGAGAGTTCCTCTTGCATAGCTTCAACCCAAGAATCATCCTTCAGAGCCATTTGTACATTCTTTGGCTCAACTTGTGAGATGAAACAAGAGTACAGACAAGTGTGAAATGCCTCGGAGTCATTGATCATCGATAACAACACTGTGTTATTATTCACACTACTCCGAGTTCTCACAATAGCATTTCGATTCCCAATGATGTCTTCAATAGGATGATCCTTATTTACTCTCGATGTTTCAACTGCATTGACCTGAAAATTGTCTCCCAGATTAGATCCTATTTCGCCTAGTGGGGGTGTGACTTCAGATGGAACATCCTCTTCGTGATCAATGTCTTCATAGGTTTGACTATTTGTATGATTCACATCATTAGACGACAACGACTCTTCGGTTCTTGGGGACCCATCTTCTGTCGACATACTTTCAGATGTCGTAGGAATGCTCGAATTGGGAAAGACTCTACCCTCATCATTAAGATTTAACATCGAGAAGTCATTCTCCACAGTTCTTGCATCACCACTAAAAGGAATGTTAAATGATTCAAACAAAGAGTCATAATCAAATAACCATTCTGGATCATTTTGGGGTTAATGTGAATAACTGGTTACATCAATGTTAAACACAATTTCTACTGTACCAGTAGTTTTATTAGAAACCCTATTGTTTGGTGAATTTGGGACATAACCTAGGAAGTATCTTTCGTCTGCCTTTTCACCAAACTTAGGTTGATGTTTCGTTTTTAACAAAGTACCTGGCACCCCAAATGGTTCAAAGTGTAACACCCGCATTTCTCGCACAAATGCCACGTCAATATACAATCATAAGTGGCAACAACGCAAGCATCTCATAGTGCACATGTCATATGATTAACTTAAAACCACTATTAATTAAAACTTTAACGCAAGTCATTACAACATGTCACATGCAGGTACAGATTACTACAGAGCTAACTGTTAAACACTGACTATAGATTGCTAACACATAAACTAGTCGAATACAACAATTTCCCCAAAACGACATCAACATACAACAGACGAATACACACACTTTGCTCTGACCCGACCCAGCCCCTACTTTGGCGGCTGCTGCTGCTGAGACCCCACAGTATGACTGCCTGAGACACGAAAAAACTAGAAAACATAAGCTGGACAGCTCGTGAGTACGCGAGGGTTAGACTCTGCAGATAACAGCACATAGTATGCACAACACATATATCTCAACACATATATCACAGGCTCAATGCACAACACATATCTCTGCTCAAAGAGGGACGCCGTTCCCCGGCTAACAGGCCGCACACAATAGGCACAGGAGCGACCTGGCAATGAACACTGTTGTATATATACAGTCTCATACTTCGCGACTGGCTACGGACAGTCAGCCTGCGCGACCACATGTCGCAGACACCTACAACTCAAACACGTATAGCACGTATAGGGTGTATAGACTCATACCTGCGTGTCGTCTCTGTCTCATAAAATATATCACAACACATACACGACGCGACACGACTCAGAAATAGAGCGCTCATTTTAAAATGGAACGCGAGTAATCACCAATACCCAAATCAACTGTGACCCGAATCTATTGCGGCTCAATACATGATCGGTTAGAACATGTAAACACCACGAATCCCACATACTAACGCAAATCTCAAAAATCGAATAACTCAACTCGAACACACCCCAAACAATAACCGACTCCTAAAATCCCTTCATGAGACCCCAAACTCAAGCAAGGTGTGACTCAGAACAATTCCAAAGGAAACGGCACACATTCGACCCAAATCGGATTTCTCCCGCAGGCTGCGGCTCGCGCCGCTAAGTCCCTGAGGGTCGCGCCATGACCAAGCAGTGGTCTGCACCCTGACCTGCGATTTCCATGGCTGAACCAGGGGAACTCAAACCCCAATTCTCGACTTCAACAACCAAAGTACGCAATAACACATCCATAATCAACTCATACCATTTCAGAATCAAAACCTCAACATTATTACACCTATATCTCAAATTTAAGCTACCAAATCAAGGGCTCTTACCTTTGGAAGCTCAAGAACACAAGGAGGAAGAGGATGATCAGCTTGAATGCAAGCTTTCCCAAGCAATTCTGGAGTTAAAGTTGGTTCTTTTTGTTGGATTCCCACACAAACACACACATATACACACTCCTTAGTGTTTTTGAAGTGAAGAAAGAATGAAAAGAAGCAACATCTATATACGTCTCTATTTTTAGCCGGTCCCGAACCCATTAACCCGGACCCGATATCACTTGTTCACTATTAATATCATTACGACCCAATTAAATCCACGATCTCAATGATAATAATAATCTACTAATTATTAGTCCGGAGACACGTATCACTCGGTCCCGACACGTTTAATCCACGAAACGGGATTCAATTGGAAGAACGCAATAATATTAAAATAAAGAGCCAATAAATTAAATCCACGTACCAGACTCAAATCCGGGATGTTACAAAAGCCAGTTAAGTTTAGTGGTCTTTTATTTAAAATCTCATAACTGGCTTTGTTCAGAATTTAACAGTAAGGACTCTGTTTAGCACATGACATGCGGTTTCACTGCCTCAACCCAAAACATAGTGGGAAGCTTTGAATCCGAGAGCATAGTCCTTGCTGCCTCAATCAATGTCCTGTTTTTCAGTTTTGCCACACCATTTTGTTGTGGCTCATATGGTGCACTAAATTGATGCACTATGCCTTTAGTTAGACAATATACACCAATTATTGCCTCTTTGAATTCTGTTCCATTATCACTTCTGATACATTTTACCCTTTTACCATATGAGTTCTCAACTTGGTCTAAGAACCCAATCAGCATGCCTGCTGTCTCGTCCTTTGTACCTAAAAAGAAAACCCAAGAGAAACGTGAGTAATCATCAGTAATAACTAAACAATACCAACTCCCACCTATACTCCTTTTGTTGATTGGACTGAAAAGGTCCATAAGCAACAAATCAAAGGTGGAGGAGATTGAGTTCTGATTCTTCGATTTGTGTGCCTTCTTATGTTGTTTCCCTTTCTTGCACGTCACACACTTATCTTCAAACTCGAAACTCTTCAATGGAACACCTTGCATAAGGTCGTTTTTAGTGATAAAATTCATCTTCCTTAAGTGCAAGTGTGCCATTCGCCTGTGCCACAGCAAAGATTCTGACTTTGAATCTCTGGACAACATACAGGTAGAACCCATTGAAGATTCTGCTATGGTCATGTCCATCATATATACAGATCGTTCTTCCTTGGAGCCCTCATCATTATCCATTCTTCCGGAATCTCAAATCCAGGCTTTAACACTAGCGCTTCTTCTCATTAAAAAGCACTGGATGTTGCTTATCACAAATTTGCGAGACACTAATGAGACTGTGATCAAACTTATCTACATAGGTGACCTGCTCGAGTGTAATTTTCCCATTAGTGACTGTTCCTAATCCACTGATATCGCCTCCTTTAATTATTCCCAGCAAATGAGACAAATCCCTTGTACTCACTTTTGAAGTCCGTCAGTAGACTTCTTTCCCCAGCCATGTGTCAAGAACAACCACTATCTACGAACCATTTGTTGTTTAGACCTGTAGTTAACTCCTGCATATGATACAAAACAAATTAGTTATCATGGGGAACCCAAGCCATGACTGACTTGGTAATACCATTCTCATCCACAAACTTGAACTCTTTTAAATATCCATCTCTTCTTTCAGGTGACTTGGGTTTTTGAGCAAGAACCAGTTGTGGAGCAGAGTGATTAATATCCACTCTTGGCCTTTGGATTGTCTTTTGCTGTGGAGCCCTAGAGTAATTTCTGTTATAATGCATTTCAGTGTTATAACTCTGGGCTCTACCAGGTGTCTGATGTCTGTTAGGAGGATGAGACCTAACTAGAGTATAACTTGATAACTTTGATTCCCAGTATATTTGCATTCAAACACAATAAAATCACACGATTTGTATTAAGAAATATGAGGATTACAAAGAGAGAATTTTGACACTCAATCTCTTTGAACTTACAGACTCTAAGACACACACTTAGGTGGAGTCTCCTTATTCGACTCCTACTAAAACCCTAAGAGAACAATATTATTTATACCTAAGCTTACTTTGGGAAATTGTCCAAACACTCCCCTCAAAGACTAGGAAATTAAGATTCCCCCCAAAGTAAACTATTCCTAATTATAAATTGAACCTAGAATTTTATTATATTCAGTTATACATTATTTTAGTGCTAACAATATCCCCTTTAGTGTATAATTAAATATTTACAATTAAGTGCAATTACACAAGCTTGAATTACAAGAAATAAAATTTCTAACAATCTCCCCCTTCTTGTAATCAAGTATTGTATCTTTCTGAAGTCTTTGAACTTTGAAGTGACTTTGATCTCTGAACTTTGAAGTACATCATTGATCTTATTCAGATGACTCTCCCCTTAAATCATTCAGATTGGTGGCCCCCCCCGTGCGTTTAGTAGGTCTTTCAAAACATTGCAACTCTTTTCAGAACATTCTCCCCCTCATGATGATCATGAGAATTATGATCATCATGTAATCACTTCAGCTCTCCCCTTCAAATGAATAACCTCAATGTGTCATCAAATCTTCTTTCTTTGTCGAAGCAGATGATTACAGACTCAGAAAGAAAATATTACATTTAAGAACATTACAGACACATGAGTACTTATCTCTCTCATGTTACAATCTCAATCAGTAACTCTCCCCCTCAATAACAGAAAATAAACATTTACATCATAAAACTTAAGACCGAAGGAGAGGCTGCTAGCGAGATTATTGGATTTATCAAGAAGATGGAAGTTCTGAACTCTGCCCATGTCAAGCAGCTTAGAAGTGATCATGGTACTGAATTCAAAAAAGTACTTTTGAGGACTTTTTTGAAGAAAGAGAAATCTCTCAAAACTTTTCAGATGTGAGAACTCCACAACAAAATGGAGTTGCTGAAAGGAGGAATAGAACTCTCATAGAAGCTGCTATAACTATGTTGTGTGCATCAGGTTTGCCTTCATCATCTTGGGCTGAAACTGTGAATACTGCATGCTTTACCCAAAACAAATCCTTAGTGGTGAAAAGGTTCAACAAGACTCCCTGGTAAGAATGAAACTGATATAGGAGAATCTTCATTGAAACAATATGATCCTAAGTGAATCAGTGTCACCCAAATGATCAAATAATTGGTGACATTAACAAAGGTGTGCAAACAAGGAGAGACAAACCAGGGAAACATTTGTATGTTTTCTAGTTTTGTGTCCCTAATGGAGCCAAAGAAATTAGATGATGCACTGAAAGATGCCAATTGGATCACTTCCATGCAAGAAGAACTCAATCAGTTTGAGAGAAACAAAGTATGGAAGTTGGTCCCTGTACCTAAAGGTAAAACAATAATTGGCACCAAATGGGTTTTCATAAATAAGTGGGATGAGCAAGATCATGTCATAAGAAACAAGGCAAGACTAGTGGTGAAAAGGTTTAACAAGACTCCCTATGAATTAATCAAAGGAAGAAAGCAAAATATAGGGTATTTCCATGTGTTTGGATGTCCTTGTTTCATCTTGAATCAAAGGGTCCAGCTGGCCAAATTTGAACCCAAAGCTGATGAAGGTGTGTTTGTTGGATACCCAACTATTTCTAAAGCCACAGAGTATACAACTTCTAAAGAAAGGTGATAGATGAATCTATCAATGTCACCTTTGAGAAGTCCAAGAATGCTTCTATCAAAGCTATTCCCGAATCAATTTCAGGAGATTTTAGCTTTGATGATCTTATGCATTCCAATGCTGAAGAGGACTCAAAAGCTTCCACATCACCCAGAGTGGAACCTGTTAACCAGAATGGGCATGATGATGATTATATTTGTACACCCTGTGTGAATATGTGTACTGATATAGTAAATGTACCATGTCCAGAATCAATCAATGCTGATTTCCCTAAATCCTCTGCTGATGTGTTCAACAATAATGATTCAGTCTCAATGGGTGAACAGGCTCAAGATATCAGTGTGTCTTAAAATCTTGAGAGCTGTTCTGCAAGACCTGGTGAGAATGAAACAGATACAGGAGAATCTTCATTGAAACATGTCCTAAGTGGATCAGTTGTCACCCTAAGGATCAAATAATTGGTGACATCAACAAAGGTGTGCAAACAACATGGGACAGTTTCGGAAACTTTTGTAAGTTTTCTAGTTTTGTGTCCCTGATGGAGCCAAAGAAAATAGATGAAGCACTGCAAGATGCCAATTGGATCACTGCCATGCAAGAAGAACTCAATTAGTTTGAGAGAAACAAAGTATGGCAGCTGGTCCCTGTACCTAAAGGTAAAAGAATAATTGGCACCAAATGGGTTTTCAGAAATAAGATGGATGAGCAAGGTCATGTCATAAGAAACAAGGCAAGTCTAGTTGCTCAAGGGTATAGGCAATAAGAAGGCATAGGTTTCACAATGGAACCTGTTCTCATATAGCTGCACAGGTTTCATGAACAGCTTGAAGAGTGAACAGTGTGTGATAAAACATTTTCATCACAGGTTTGAACAACAGCTTAGAACATTAGTTTTAACATTACTTAACATTTGAGATATTTAAATTAAGTATTTATTTATCTTAATTACCAACAGATAATGTTTGTTATGTGTGTAAGTGGTTAAAAAGGTCAAGTTGGTCTGACAAACGTGCTGACGTGGTAAACCGTTCCGTTTTCCGTTAGTAACATCTCAAATCAATCGCCAAAACGTTTCTCTCTCCTACTCACTCACATTCAAATCCTATAAATACCCAAATCACTGTTTCATCATCTTCTTCTTCTCTACTGCTTCCCTAATCATCTGAAAAACCCTAAACGACCAAGTGTCCAAACATAGTGCATCCATCCTACTCTCACAAATGGCTTACCAAAACAACCCCTTTGTTTCTGTGTATCTTGGTGACGATGTTGAGAAACACCCCTCTGTCAACACCTTGCTCACAATCAGACCCACCAACTACATTGCTGTTCGGAAATATTCTAAGTATGGCAAGCTGTTAGTTAGATTTCTCAAACTGTTAGTAGTATTTCTGTGTAATTACAAAGTTCAAGCTGCTAGTTCAAAGTAATAACAGAAAGTGCTGAAATTCAGGAAGTGATATATATTTCAAGATTTGAATACCTTCCAAGCATATCTACTACCAGAGAAATCAAAGTTCGTCAAGGAAACAAATCAGAAGGCTATATATATAGATAGACTAGGTCTTTTATTGTAAGTCTGTACGTGCAAGTTCTATAATTGTGTGCTTCGTAGTAATTGCTCTCTGATAAAGTTTCTCAAGCCTCTAAGGTTGTAAAACCCTAAGAACAATCTGTGTTTGTTGTCTAATCGAACAGATTAGAGGTGATTGTAATCAGTGATTTTGGCAATATAAAGGATTTTGATATTGATCATATTTATTTGAATATCTGTTATTTATTCTGAAAGTTTTATTAAACAATTAAGTGTTATTCCGCAAACTTCTTAATTGGACTTTGATTCAAAACAAGGTTATTGGTTTACACTCTGATTTATTAACACCAGTTAATCTTAGGTGTTTTTGATCTTGACTAGTGGTATCAGAGCCAGGTTTTATTTGTTATTCTTTGTTTCCAAAGTCAGAAACTTTCTTTGTTTAAAATTTTGTTTTTCCGCAATGGAGTTTGAAAATAGCGGTTGTGGATCTGGGCAAGGACTAAAAGTGCCTATGCTCAAACCCACTGAGTTCGAGATGTGGAAACTCAGGACTCAACAGCACGTTCAGTTTATTGACTATGCCCTATGTGAAGCTGTTGAAAATCCTCCTGCAGTTGATCCTGAACTAGATGCTGTGGGGAAACCCAAAAGAACACCTCCAAAAACTGAGATGAAAGAAAGGCTAGAATGAATGAAGTGAAATCTCTTACTCTTTTACAAATAGCCATTCCTAATTCTTATCAACATCAGTTTAAAAAGTTCTACACTGCTCATTCTCTTTGGATTTCTTTAGAGAAGAGATTTGCTGGCAATGCTAGCACCAAAAGAAATCAAAAGGATCTTTTAAAATAGCAGTATGAAAACTTTTTTGGTGGCAAGAATGAAAACCTTACTCAAATTTTTGATAGGTTTAATAAGCTGATAGGTGAATTGAAGAGTGCTAAGGTCAGCCTGGATCAAGATGAAGTGAACAGAAAATTCCTCAGATCTCTTGGTGAAGAATGGACAGTCTATGCTGCCCAATGGAGAACCAAAGACACTCTAGATGAAATAGAGTTGGATGACCTTTACAACAGCCTGAGAGTGTTTGAATCTGAAATTAAAAACAAAAAGAAAACCTTTTCTTACAATCACAACACTGCTCTGCTTTTATCATCATTAACTGATAAATCAAACTGTTGTGATGCTTTTTCAGGTGCTGAGGGTAACTCTTCTGAGGTTCATTATGAAGCATTTGTTGCAAGTGATGGACTTTTTGCTCTTAATGCTGAAGATCTGGAACAAATGCATCCAGATGATTTGGAAGAAATGGACTTAAAGTGGCAACATGCTATGTTGACAATGAGGGCCAAAAGATTTCTGAAAAGAACTGGCAGACCAAACTTTCAAGCCAGACCAGAAGGCAAGCCAGCATTTGATAAATCAAAGGTTGAGTGCTTTAAGTGCCACAAACTTCGACACTTTGCTAGAGAACGCAGATCACATGGTCAGCAGCCACCAAGACCACAACAAACCAGTCAAACATCATCCTCACAAGCTCTTGTTTCTCAAGAAGACAATGTGTTTGACTGGAGTGACCAGACAGAAGAGGAGTTTCAAAATCAAGCTCTTATGGCAGAAACATCAACTGTCACTTCCAATGAACTACCATCTGAGGTAAATGTAAACTCTGCTCTCAAACATGCAAAAATATGGTTAAAAAATACAGAGATCATAATGAGAGCATGTGCAAAACTCTAGCTAAGATGGAAGAGAGGAGATATGAGTATATGCAGGCTATAGAAGATCTTGAAAAATAGAGCAATGACTATAAGGATAATGAGATTCAGATGGGACATGATAGAACATATCATGAGTGGGAGAAAAAGGAACTGAATGAGAAAATAGAGACCCTAAATAAGAAACTAGATGAGGCTGAACAGAAGGTGTTAGAACACCTAATGGAAGTCCAATTTAAAGATAGGGTAAAATCTCAACTCAATCCCAAGGAAGGTATAGGATATAAAGCTACTCCACCCCCATACAACAACAAATACATTCATCCTATGTGTGAAGTTGCTGATAGGCTTGTGAATAAACCATTAGATGAGAAAATGAAAACTGTAGATCCTATCCTTGAGGACAAGCCTGAATCTAAAGAAGAATTGATTCCAAATGAAGGCTGTGAGTGTAAGAAGTTGAGAGTAACTCCAAAACAATGAGTGTACCTATAGAACCTCCTACTTCCAGTTTCATCAAAACTCATAGTGTGAAAGGAATAGAGAAGATGAGTGTATGCAATAATGCTCCACATGTTTCTGTACCTTCTAACTGTAACATTGCATCTTCTTCAAAAGCTAATAAAAAGGGTAAGACTGTTCCAATATGCACATGCCAAAAACATGGTGTTAAAAATTTTCCCACACAGCAACAGGTGAGGGGAAATCAAAGGAACAAGAGCCAGTTATGGTCTCACAAAACTGGTTCTCCAATCAAAACAGTCAAAAGATATTTCCATTGTGGCAGAAAAAATCATTTGGCCAGGCATTGCTTATATAAACCATCTGTTACAAAACAGATTGTTGTTCAAAAACAGGCCATTGTTCAAAACTCAAAAGTTCCAAAGGGCCAAACACCTATCACACCAGTTCCAAAGAAGACAGTTGATCACAGGTACTTAAAAGTCAACAAAAGACAGCCTACACACCAAAAACAAGTTTTAGCAAAATCTAAATCAAACATAAAAAGGGTATGGCGTGTTAAAGGCAAAAACACAAATCAAACTGCTAATGCAAGTGTTGAGACTGTTAAGACAAAAGTTGGAACTGGTAGTTCAAATTCTGAAGCTGCTAGTACTCAGAACCCAGTTCAAACTGCTAAGTCTAAAACTGGAACTGGTAGTGGATCTTCTGAGACTGTTAAAGAAAAGGTTGGAAAGAATACCTGGATATCTCATGTCATAACTAAATACTCCTCACAGAATCCACCTGTGGATCTCACTAAGTTTAAAAAGACACAAACAGTATTTAGTTATGTCAATGCACAAGGACAACCCAAAACCAATTTGGTTTGGGTTTACTCCACTACTAACTAAGCTTTTTCTGTGCAGGGCAACCACAGGACCCAACATAAGACAAGATGGCATATGGACAGTGGATGCTCTAGGCACATGACAGGAACTCTGAATGCTTGTCAAATTTCAAAAGCTTTGAAGTAGGGTTTGTTGCATTTGGAGGCAATTCCAAGGGAGGTAAGGTAACAGGTAAGGGTACTGTCAAAGCAGGTAATATGATCTTCAATGATGTTTTGTATGTTGAACAGCTGAAGTATAATTTACTGAGTGTGTCTCAAATCTGTGACAAACAAAATATTGTTTTATTCACAGACTCTGGTGCATTGTCCTTTCAAAAGATTTTCAAATACTTGAAAATCTTGTTTTACTCAGAACACCAAGAAAGGACAATGTCTACTGTTTGGACACACATCTTTTATCCAAATCAAATACTTTAAGCTGTTTGATATCCAAAGCATCATCAAATGAGTTTGCTCTTTGGCACAGAAGGATGTGTCACATGAACTTCAACTCTATGAATGTTTTAGTCAAAAAGAACTTGGTAAGAGGTTTACCACAAAAGGAGTTCATATGTGATGATCATTGTGTAGCATGTCTCAAAGGCAAGCAACACAAAACTTCTCATAAGGCCAAAGAAGTAAATTCAATCTCATCTACTCTTCATCTTATTCATATGGATCTGTTTGGTCCAACATCTGTTTTAAGTCTGAATAAAAGAGCTTACTGTTTAGTCATTGTTGATGATTTCACCAGGTTTACATGGGTTTATTTTCTTAGAACTAAGGATGAAACTGCTGAGCTAGTCAAGTCCTTTATTCTTAAGATTGAAAACCAATCCAATTTAAAAGTTAAGGTGATCAGGCCAGACAATGAACTGAGTTTAAAAATCACATCCTAAACAGTTTCTGTGAATCTAAAGGCATTGCAAGGCAATATAGTGCACCTAGAACACCACAAAAAAATGGTGTAGCTGAAAGGAAGAATAGAACTTTAATAGAAGCTGCTAGAACCATGCTAGCTTATTCCAAACTGCCAATGACCTTCTGGGCAGAGGCAGTAAATACAACCTGTTATGTTCTTAATAGGGTTCAAGTTGTTCAATCCCAAGGGAAAATTCCCTATGAGGATTCTATCACAGGATTCCCTTAGTAGCCTTCCTAAAACATTTTGGCTGTTCATGCACTATCCTACATACTAAAACTCACTTAGGAAAGTTTGAAAGCAAGGCTGAAGAAGGATTCTTTGTAGGATACTCTACTCAAAGCAAAACCTATAGGTTATATAACAGTGTATCTAAAACCATTGAAGAAAGTGCTAATGTTGAGTTTAATGAAAACACTGCAAATGTCAAAGGCACTGGTCCTGATTGGTTGTTTGATTTAGATTCACTAACAAATTCTCTGAGCTTTGTTGAGTATTCTGCAAGACCTGTTAGAAACAATGTTGAAGCTGCCAGCCCAAATTCTAATGCTGGTAACACAAATATTCAAGCCGTTGGCACAAAATTTCCAACAATTGGAGATTCTGCTACATGGGATGAGTACACTGTACTGCCACTTCTCTCTTGTGACCCACCAAGGGTCCTGATTGATCAACAAGACATAAATACAGAGTGTGAAGTGCCAATCCCAAGCCCTGAAACAGCTCCATCCAATAGGGAAACAGTATCATCTTCTGATCAAACTGTTACTGAAGTAGAATCCTTAGGTGGTGCTGAAGGTGATGATACAAGCTCATTTCAAACAGAAAGAAAACCTACACTCAGGATTCTCAAGTATCATCCTCTTAACCAGATAATGGGAAATCCACGCACCCCTGTGCAAACAAGAACAATGATTCACAAGAAGTCCACTGATGCTGAATCAGCAGTCCCTGAATTCAGTCTAGCTGCCTTTGAACATGCATGCTTCATGTCACAATTGGAGCCAAAGAAGGCATCTGAGGCACTGAAATATCCATGTTGGATTGAGGCAATGCAAGAAGAACTGTTGCAATTCAAGATTCAAAATGTATGGACTCTGGTTGACTTGCCTAAAGGTAAAAGGGCAATTGGTACAAGATGGGTTTTCAGAAACAAGAAGGATGAGAGACGTGTAGTGATCAAGAACAAAGCAAGATTGGTAGCTCAAGGATATACTCAAGAAGAAGGAATAGATTATGATGATGTCTTTGCTCCTGTCGCAAGGATAGAAGCCATCAGACTGTTTCTAGCTTATGCCAGCTTCAAAGGGTTCAAAGTGTACCAAATGGATGTGAAATCTGCATTCTTGTATGGTACAATCGAAAAAGAGGTTTATGTGAATCAACCCCTGGAGTTGAGGACTATAAGTATCCAGTCAGAGTCTACAAGCTAGACAAAGCCCTCTATGGACTCCACCAAGCCCCAAGAGCATGGTATGACACTTTGTCTTCATATCTTCTACAGAATGGATTGAAGAGAGGTACTCTGGACAAGACATTATTCACAAAGTCCATCAAATCAGAGATTCTTCTCTTGCAGATCTATGTTGATGATATTATCTTTGGATCAAAAAATGACATTCTGTGCAAGGAATTTGAAACTTTGATGCACAAGAAGTTTTAAATGAGTTCAATGGGGGAACTAACTTTCTTTCTAGGATTGCAGGTCAAGCAGAAACCCACTGGACTTTTTATAAGTCCATCAAAGTATGTGAATGACATTCTTGAAATGTTTGGATACAAGGACACCAAAGTTTCCAGCACACCAATGGACACTCATAAACAGCTTGATGCTGATAAAGAAGGAGTGGATGTGGATATTCATTTATACAGATCTTTGATAGGTTCCCTAATGTATCTCACATCTTCTAGACCTGATATAATGTTTGTTGTTTGTGTCTGTGCCAGGTTTTAATGTGCTCCAAAGGATTCACATCTGTTTGCTGTTAAGAGAATCTTTAGATATCTCAAAGGTCAACCAAAATTGGGCCTATGGTATCCTAAGGACTCTCCTCTTGAACTAAAAGCTTATTCTGATAGTGACTATGGAGGTTGCAACATAGACAGAAAATCCACAACTGGTGGATGTCAATATCTAGGAGCAAGACTGGTCTCTTGGCAGTGCAAAAAGCAGACCATTGTTTCCAGCTCATCTACTAAAGCAGAATACGTTGCAGCTGCCAGTTGCTGTTCCCAAGTGATGTGGATTCAGAACCAACTGAGAGACTATGGTATGAACTTCCTATCTACTCCTATTTATATTGACAATTCAAGTGCCATAGCATTGTACAAAATCCAGTGAAATTTCCCATAACCAAGCACATAGACATTAGATTTCATTTTATAAGGGACTGTAATGAGAAGAAATTAATCAAAGTTACCAAAATTCATACAGATGATCAGTTAGCTGATCTATTTACAAAACCATTTGATGTAGGGAGATTCACCTTTCTAGTATCAAATATTGGCATGGTAAACATGGATTAATTTGTTCTTCATTATTCTACCTTATTTCATGAAGAAAATACTTATTCAATGTTCTTAGTTAAGGGGGAGACACCGTTTCATTAGAAAATGCTTAATTTTCAACTAACAGCTTGAGACTATTCTCAAGCTGCTAGTTCATTTTCTCGGACTGTTAGTTGTTTCACTTGGTCTGTCAAAGTGTGCAGGGTAATGCAATAATTCTACATAAGATTGTGCGCGGGACTAGATAGTTTTGAAAAGCCAAAACCTTTAAAGTCTTAGTTTCGTTCGATTGCAACTACCAGTTGCAAAAATATCTTCCACAATCTTTTCATCTTCTCTCTCTGTGCGATTCACACACAGTCGTTCAAGACCCTAAACCCTCGTCGTGATTTCTAATGGAGTTTGTCAAAGAACACAACTGCCTTCCATACTCTCTCAAAAACACTGAACTCCAACCATTCCATTACATGATGGATTTTTTTCGTGGTTCCCATGTCCATTATGCTCTAACTGTTAATCCCACCATATACGTCTCCCATATAGAGCAGTTTTGGAAATCCTCCACTGTCAATACCATTAATGGAGTCACTTCTTTTGCATCAATCATTGATGGTAACTCCATCGCCATCACTGAGGAGACTATACGCTAACATCTGCATCTTCAAGATGGCACAGATCTCTCTCTTACTGCTTTACACGAAGGTCTTTTTGAAATTGGGTATAGGGCCCCTACCGATTCTTTTACTTTCTACAAAGAACATTTTGGTCCTAAATGGAAATATGTTGTGCATATTATTCAGCAGTGTATAAGCCCTAAAAGAACTAGTTTGTCTGAATTTTTTTTAAATACTGCCACTGCCTTAGTGTGCTTATCAACAGGCCAACAGTTTAATTTTTCAAATACGATTTTTCAAGGGATGTTAAGGCACCATGCCCTAAAGAATGGGAAATTTTTGATGTATCCATGATTTTTGGTAGAAATAATTGCAAAATCCTGCAATAATTTTAAAGTACATAAAAGGATACATGTTTCCCATAGGCACTCTTTACCTACTATCAAAAGACTTTTGAAACCAAGTGCCAATTTTCACAGTGTGGATGTCCCATTGCCTTCTGCAATGTAGGATATCAATCCAAGAATTAGTGGAGAGGGTCCTGAGCAGGCTCAGTCATCTATTACTGCTTCACCCCCCAGGACCCCAACCCACTCCTCATGATACATATACTTCCTCTGCTCCTTCTACTATACATACTTCCCCAGCCCCTCACTTAAAATGTATAAAAGACAAAGGGTTGTAGGAGTTCCTTCCTCCTCAGTCCAATTCCCAGAGCCAAATAGCCAGATGCATGAGGACACTCCTGCACAGAATATCGATAGGGAACCCATTGAGGATACTCCCACCCTCAACTTGGAGGTGAACATCCCATCAGAGGATGTTCATATGGGATTTGTGGCTGTTACTACTGATGTCTCTACACAAGAGGCACAGGACAGTATCAACATCTCTAAGACCACACCCATGGCAACAGAGGGTGTGCAAGCACCTTCTGGAAGTCCCCAGTACCAAGAACAAAGGGGCCCAGATGTTTCTACTTCTGGAATTCATGCCAGTGATAGATCTCAAATCCCACTATCTTTTGAAGATCTTGAGGCTAGTCTGCAACTTATGGCTTTGACGGATCAACAGCTGAAACCTGTTATAGCCATTTTGGAACATTACAAGTCCATTATTGCTGCACAGGGATCTCAAGTCACAGCTTTGCAACAACTCACAGACCTAACAACAAAGACTTGATCAGTTTCATCTTGGTTTCACTTTGTGTGGAAACAAGATCATCCAGCTTGAAAAGATGTTTCGATCCATGCTTGCAAAGGTTTTTGGTCCCCCTGGCCAAACCAGTGCATCCAAAAAGGGGGAGAATCAGGAGATCCCTCATCCAGTAACTTCTCCACCAACAGCTTCAGTTTCTAGGCTAACAGTCCCAACAGTTTCTCAAGCTGTTAGTCTAGAAGCTCAAGCTGTTCCCAGCAAATCAAGTGGAGTGGTTATTAAAAAAGGTTCCCAAGCTCCTGCCGCAGCAGTCCAATCCACAGTATCAGCTTCCAAAGACAAGGGAAAGGGCATTCTGATTGAGCCTCCAAAGATCAAATTCATTTCTAAAGAGGCCCAAGTTGCCCATGATGCTGAACTGGCCAGGAAATTAGCAGAATAACAAGAGGAGATCTTAGACCAGCAAACCCATGAACCAATGAGAGATGATGAAACCTTAGGAGATTACCTAAGAGGGTTGGTGGTCAAGGCTAATCAAAAGAAGAGGATAAGGCCAACAGGGCCTTCAAAGGCAGAACATAGAAGATTCTTGATAAATTTCTCTGCAACAACTGGGATATCAAAGGTAATTGCTCAATCATGGTCAACTGAGAAGCTTCAGGCTTCATATAACAAGGAAAAAGAGAAAGAAAAGGCCTCCATAGCCTCCTAACAAGTCCAAGCTCCCCAAGAACCAGTTCAAACTGTTGCTGATGCTCCTCAATCTGAAACCATTCAACAAGCAAAGTTTGATCGGGTAAAGAGAGTGCTGTTTGAACAACAACTGCAAAAAGCTATGGAAATCGAAAAAGTCCTGGATCATCATGACTTCTCCAAACCTCCTATTACTTACTGGTATGCTAAGTCAATGGATGACATTGATTTAGTGTATCATTTTGTAATCAAAAGAGAAGCTGGTCCAGAGGAAGAATATAAAAGCCTAATCCACCTGGTTCAAAGAATGACTAGAGATGAGCTAACTCAAATGCATCATATTGGAACTGCCAGTCACTCTAGGTCACCAATTGTTTAGGTTCAGACAAACTTGAAAGACCTCAGAAGCATTTTTGACCCAGAATCTACCAGAGTAGATATAGAAGCTGCCAAGGAAATTAAGATTGTACAACTTGATTTATATGCCAAATCAATGACATATAGACTCAAGCTTGCAGACAAATCCAGCAGGTTCTACAATTTTGAATTACTCGATTTTCCAAAAGCATGGCTACTCTAGATGAACTCTATGAAGATTGAATGTGATAAAGTGGAGTTGAAGAGAGAATTCATAAAAGCTATAAGGTAGAAACTTTCACAGTTGTAAGTTTATGGATGCCTTAGTTTGTATATAACTGTTTTACTTTGTTTTATTTCCTTATTTGTATAAAAACTTAAAGTCTTGTGTAAAGAATTTAATTTAGGAGGAGATTGTTAGGAAATATTCTACTTATGTCAAGCTGTTAGTTAGATTTCTCAAACTATTAGTAGTTTTTCTGTGTAATTACAAAGTTCAAGCTGCTAGTTCAACAAGTTCAAGCTGCTTGTTCAACAAGTTCAAGCTGCTAGTTCAACAAGTTCAAGATGCTAGTTCAAAGTTCTAGCTGCCAGAGTTAATAGCTCAAGCTGCTAGTTCAAAGTTCAAGCTGCCAGAGTCAAGAGTTCAAGCTGCTCAACAGATTAATAATAGAAAGTGCTGAAATTCAGGATGTGATATATATTTCAAGATTTGAATACCTTACAAGCATATCTACTACCAGAGAAATCAGAGTTCGTCAAGGAAACAAATCAGTAGGCTATATATATAGATAGACTAGGTGTTTCTAGTGTAAGTCTGTACGTGCAAGTTCTGTAATTGTGTGCTTCATTGTAATTGCTTTCTGATAAAGTTTCTCAATCCCCTAAGGTTGTAAAACCCTAAGAACAATCTGTGTTCTTCGTATAATCAAACAGATTAGAGGTGATTGTAATCAGTGATTTTGGCAATATAAAGGATTTTGATATTGATCATATTTATTTGAATATCTGTTATTTATTCTGAAAGTTTTATTAACAATTAAGTGTTATTCCGCAAACTTCTTAATTGGACTTTGATTCTGAACAAGGTTATTAGTTTACACTCTGATTTATTAAAACCAGTTAATCTTAGGTGATTTTGATCTTGACAATTGCCAACTTAATCATTCCCAAAAACTATGCTGGGAACGGTTATGAACCAATGGTGGAGTTTCTGGAAGCCCATCCATGCAGTATGCTATGATCGCATCTCCTGGTGTCATGTTCCAGGAGATGGTTTATGAGTTTTGGTATACTTGTTCTTATGATCGTTCTACTAAAACCATAAGGGGGACCATTCTCAACGACACTAAATCTATTGAAATAACTACTACTCTCCTTAGGGAAGTTCTTCATCTTCCAGTTGCTGAGAAGTATGACAAACCTTAGCCTGAGAACGAGAAAATGGGCAACCTGCTACGCTGTTTTGGTGTAGCAGAATAAAAGGTTGGTGCAACTCTGTTTAGGAGGGACCTCTCCCCAACATACGGCTTTCTCTTCACCTCAGTGGCGATGAGCTTAAGCTGCAAAGTTGGTTCTTTTGACCAACTCAGCGGAGATGAAATTCCTATAGTCCTACAGCTTGTGGATGGGGCTAATATCAACATGGCAAAATGGATATTCCTTAATTTGAGGAACTTGGTGCAACAAGAACAACGTCCAGCAGATATCAGATATCAAAGGTTTTTAAGCCTCATTTTCATGCACGTTTATGGTGAGCACCTTTACAACTCCCAACCTCTCTTGACTACTGTAGTGTTTCCTGTTATAGGAAATAAGGTATTTTACACCCCAGTACTTGATAATGAACCTCCTCTATCAACTCCAATGAAAAGGTTGCTAGGTTTGGTGGAAGGACCTTCTACCCAGGAGGTGGATCTAGTCATTGCTCCCGAAGGAAAATCCAAATCACGGTCTAAAAAGGCAAAACATGCCTTGAAGTCCGGTGAGACTGAGCCTGTCACCAAGAAGGCCAAAATAGCTAAGTCTACACCATCAGCCTCAATGGTTGAGGTGGAGCAATCTGGTCACCCTGGTTCATCCGTTGAATCTGAAGCCTTTGTGGTTGGTGCCTCTGTGGCACCTTAGACTATGGAACAGGAAAAACGTCCTGTTTCTAGCCTAGTCTCCCCACCAGTCCAACAAGCACATCCTACCACTTCTCCTCAAACCCCCACTATATCATACTTCAGGTTAATAAAGAAATCCTTAGCCAAAAAGAAATCCTCCACTACCCAAACTAGCCCCTCTGACCCCTCCCAACAGGAGTCAGTTGACAAAGAAGCAACCCCTGCTGCCTTTGCTTCTCCTATTTTGGGAGTAAGTGCAGCCACTATCGAGCAGGCTTCACTCCATACAGTGTCCACCCTGAGTGAGCCCTGATCCTCTGGTTCCTCACAAAAAGAGCCAGTTGTACAAAAGGAGACTACCACATCCACTATCCCAGAATCTCAACAGGCTGAGGATATTGAAAGACATGAGTTCACTCCAATCCATACTGAGTCCACACAGTCTCCACCTCATATTTCTTCTACACCTTTTGAGTCAGCACAAGGCACCAAAGCTGCTGGTACAGAACAATCAGCAGATCAACCTTCATCATTTGTTTCTCATAACACAATTGTTCAACACCCAACAACTGTTGAAGGACAAACAACCCAAGCTGATGAGCCTCAGGGAATGGAACATCCCTATGGTGAAGCTGCTCCCCAAGTGCAAATTCCATCATCAGCTTTCACCACTGATGATGTTGAAATGCACATTTCCTCTCCCCATGAAGAGCTGCCTGCAAACTAAGGTACTACTGAGGGAACCACTCCTGGTCTTAATGAAGGTGTTACAATGCTAGTGACATCTGAAAGACCACCATCCCCAATAACCTCTCCTCATGATGCAGCTACAGCCACTGCTGAAGGTTCTATTGATCTTTCCAAGCTGGGCCACTTAACTTATGCCCAGGCTAGGGAACTTCTATCTGAAGTACCTTTACCATCTTCCAGTGACCCCCATACTCCTCAATCCTCACCAACACACTCGTCCCCATCAACCCAATCCAAAGAGTCAACTCATACACCACCATCTCTCAAGGAACTTTTTATGAAGGACCAGCTTTCTGTGCTGTCCAACAAAGTTGGTTCTTTGGAAACCTCTATGACTTCCCTCCCTTCTACTATAGCAGACTCTGTGTCTGCTCGGATTCAAGGTTTTCTTGATTCGTTCAGGACTTCCTTTCCAACCCCATGCTCCCCAACCTGATCATTCCTCACAACTGCTTGCACTCACTGCACAGCTGCAACAACTCTCATCCACCCTTTCATCAATTCTAACTCACCAACAGGACTCTGTGTCCAGCCTGGCAACTGTTTCTCAACAACTGTCAGGTCTTGCTGAAACTTTGCTCTACCACACTACCCTCTACACTGGCCTCTCTAAATACCTTAGTGGTAGCTATGTCAAATTCTATGGCAGCAGGCTTTGATGATATGCATGAGCCCCTTGAACTAACTATTGCATAACTTCAAAGTCTGGTGTTCACAGGAACTGACAGGGCTGCTATTTCCCAGCTCTCATCCTTTGCCACTTCGCATTCTTCTTCTCTTCAAACCTGTGTTACCCAGCTCGCAGAGGTTAAGGATAACCTGGCTTTCTTAGTGTATAGTTTGGTTGGTTCAAGACCTGTTACCAAATCTGCTGCTGTCCAGCCTGTTGGATCCGTTCCTTCAGGTGGAATCGTTGTTGAAGGCTCTGTGCTATCTCCTTCAAAGGGGGAGAAGTCTAAATCTGCCTCGAATACAAAGTCTAAGGGGGAGAAATCTTCGTCTCCCTCTATGGAAAAATCAGCCTCAGTGGGAAAAGAAGCAGGTCATTCACAAGCTGCTGTTGTTGTAGGTACTTTCATAGTCTCTGAAGCTTAACCTACTCAGGAAAGATTTCCAAGCCCTATACCATCTAAGTGGGAGGAATCCATTCCTGAGGATAGGCCAAACAGAAGGAGACACTTAATCTTGGAAGAGGAAGAAGAAGAAGAAGAAGAAGAAGAAGAAGAGGAAACTGAAACTGTCAGGATGAAGGCAACAAAGGGAAAAGGCAAGGACACTGTGGACACTGACTCTCTAAAAGCTGCTCAACTGAAATTTGACAACTCTCAGGCCAAAGATATGGGTATTCCATCGGGTACTTATTATCAGTGGAAAGAAGAGAAGTTTGAGATCTTTGAAAGAAAGAAAAAGGAAGAAGCTTCTGCTAAAATTGCTAAAGCCCTTGCATACAAGGAGGCAAGAAAAATCAAAATGCCCTCCTTGGACGTTCAAAGGAAACTGATAAAAGCTGCCTACGAGTCCACTGATGTTGCCTGCATGGAATATAGAGAATGGGTGGAGCTGACTGTTGCCCTAAGCAGATCAAAATCTAAGACTGCTAAAACTGTTAGGGCATATGTCAAGAAGCTGATGAAAAAAGTGAAAGACCTGGGCCTAATTTCTGAAAAATTGATCAAGGGTACTTCACAAGTGTAACCCAAAATCAAGCCCATGAGATAAAGGATGGATACAAAGCTTGAGGAGCTGAAAATAATGATTGAGCAGGGAATGTACGGTGTTGAGATCAAAGGAGTTGATCACAGCCTGCCCAAGGGAGTTAAACCCGAAGAGGGTAAGTTTATTGAACAACCTGAACTAGGGGTATTCTTTGTGGACCACTTGTCCAAGAAAATGTGTTTCTAGAGAGCCTCAGATCTCCACAAGGTTAGTCTCAAGCGAGTCATAGCCTTTAGACTCTCAAATGCTTTTGAACAGCATTCAAGATGGAGAGCAATTATTTGTTAACAGCTCAAGGCCTTTTATGAAAGAGGAAAACTTGACAGTCAATATTTCATGTTCCTAAGTCATGAGATGGAAGAAATTGATGACACTCTGGAACATTATCACAGAAGGCTGAACAATAACAACAACTACTAAAACAACAACAACAACAGCTTCAAGGTCCATCTACTGCTGAGTAGATGTTGTTGAACAGGCTTACCATTACTTGCTCCAAACTTTAACAGTCCAAATATGTTGAAACTTCTCTTTGTACATTAGTTGTACTTGTTTACATTTGTTGTAATCCTTTTTCAGTACATGAGTTTGTACTTATGTAAAAACATATGTTGTTTGAATCAATATCAGTATATATGAACTGATCTTTTACTTTAATTCAATGTTGTACTTTCATTTCATCAAATGTAATGTAAAACTATATAGTGATCATTGATAGAATCAGCTTAGGCTGATTATTGCATATAGGGGGAGTTTGTTAGGCACAAGAAGGCCTCAATCAAACCTATTCTATATCATAGGGGAAGATTATTGATCAAACCTGTTTGATATACTTAAGGGTATAATTTAAGGCCTCTTAATGCCTTATTTGATTAATTGTATATTATCTTTTAAAAAAATATTGTTATTGGTAATATGTAATTTGCATATGGACATACATTTAATTTTATCTTTATGTTTGCATGTAATATGACATTTGTGGACAAATATTGAGAAATTTTAGTTAATGACAGTATAGCGTTACCCATTGAATTGTCGAGGGAAAGTATTATAGTTTGCTGAAAATCGATCAACGGCTCGAAGCAAAATATAGAATCCCACAGCAACTCTGCCATTGAAAAGAACAAATAAATGCCGGTAAGAATACCAAAAAGACAGAACACCTGTTACAATAACAGAGGTAAACTCTTATAGAAGTAGAGCTTAATGCAGACCACAACATCCAAAACCAGGTCAATGAAATTGATTCGATTGTTAGGTAAAAAAATATAGAGATGAAAATCAATATAATAAAAGTGCAAGGATTGAAATTGTAAATAGCTTAGAGTTTAGAAGAGTAGTATATAAGGAATTTTTTAAGAGGAATAATTCAATCAAAGTAAGATTTGTGTTCAATGTAACCTCATGATTCATCTTCAAATTTTAAACTTAAATGTCTTTTGAAGATAAACAAAGGCAAAAATAAAGTAATTGAAAAACTTACGGTCAAGATTTACTCTTGTGAATCTTCAAATTCAAAGTTTTCAAACGTTTCTGAAAATACTAGTTATTCTTTCTTAGAAGAAATCTTCCAAGAAATATACCTAGTCTTATCAGAAACAGGATAGCACCAGACAATTTTTTAGAATGAAGAGTTTGCATAATTCTGTTTTTTCAGATTCAAGTTTCTTTTGTAAACAGATATTCAATTTTATCATACCAAAACAAATTTGCTTTCTAAATTTAAATATGAAGTAAAGAAAAGTATTTTGAAATGGGTACCTAAACCCAAGTTACAGTGGGTACCAAATAGCGCTAACAAGCTTGGATACAAATCTATTTGGATACCAAAGACATCTTAATTTTGCAAGAAATGGTTTCTGTACACATTAGTGCAAAACCCAGTGTTAACTTAAATGGTTTTTAGTCAATTCAAACTAGAACCCGGTCTTCAGTGTAAAAGGTTTCTGTACACATCAGAGCAGAACCCGGTCTTCATTCATATGCTTCTACTCACAATAGAGCAAAACCCGTACTTTAGTGGAAATGGTTTCTAGATCATTTCAGATTGGAAACCATGCTAAGTAAAATGGCTTTCAGTTACTTCAGATTGGAACCCGAGCTTCCGAAACATAGGCTTCTAATCGTTTCAAATTAGAACCCGATTCTGAAAGATGAATCTTTATGAAATTCCTGCACTAATTTCAACTCGAGGATATATTGACAAATAGGGAGTTTTATTTTTATAACTTTTTGTTCCCAATTTGTTTTGTATAAGTTGACTAACTTTGTGTGCTTATTTCTCGGGGGACTTTCAGACACACTCTGATGTCGATGTCATTTTCAAAAAAAAAATTGTGTGCAGTTTTTTTACTGAAATATTTTTATGCACATAAAACGATTTTTGAGCTGAAAAGAATAACTTTTTAAGGATGTTAAATTATGATCTCCGAGCATACCATTGAGGTTAGTTGGTCTAGTCTCATTGATAATCATTAACTTATTTCTTCTGAGATTCTCTTTGTTATTCTCCCAAACATTTTTAATTCTTCCAATTCTATCATACTTAATTCTCCCATATCCTTTCACGAAAATCTGATTCATTTCATATCATGTAGTTAAGATTTACATTTAATTCTGATATCTCCTAACTCACCATTCACCAAATTTGTTTTGTATTTCATCTCTTAATTCATCTGAGCTGAAAATCCTAATCATTCTTTCTGTGATATCTCACGAGCTGACTCCGATTAGGCACCAAATTGTGTGATAGACATATATATCACTTCTATGGTCTAACCATAACCGGAATACCTAACCAAGGAGTAAACTATCTTTAGTTTGTGTGGCTGAGGGTTCTTTAGGTCTATTAGATGAGAAGTGTCGGTTATCATGGGATACTGACAGGGTCGAGTAGAGGTAAAACATAAATAATAGGGGTATATTGAAAGGAGATGGTGGTGCATCAATTCATGTTGTCGCAATAAAGCTGACTGAATGTATTATGAAATGTGAGCGGAGGGAGCTTAGTTGAATAATGCTAAGAGCTGAGAGTTGAGAAAGGATGTGAAGAAAAGATAATCATACCTACACTGTGTCAGATGGGTAACCCACATAATCTATCAAGACTTAGGAGACTTGATATTGAAAAAGACGTCATGAACCCAATAACGCATGCATTTAACCCCACCAGCTATTCACTTATCTCTCAAAAGATTTTTGTTTCAATAATCACGGAGATATAGCACATTTAACATCACGCCAGCACTGAACAAAAAAAAGTGATTCTTTCATGATAAATGATTTCACATTGACTATTTGGAAATCCTATTTTTTTTAACAGCACGCCATCATTGAACATAGGTCACATAGATTATGTCTATGTGTAAACAGGAATCCCATGTGGAACTACACTCGGTTAATTTACAAATGAATGTGTTTCATTTTTATCTAGTCAAGTTGCAAAGTTTTGACTTTATTGGATTCTGTAATGAGGAAATATCATTTAAGGGGAGTGATAAATTTGTTTAAAATAAATGGAGAAAGCATTTATGTAAAAGAGGAAATTTTTTTGAGGGGAAGAGTGAGAGATAGAGTTTGTAATATTGATGAGTTGTAATTGTTGTTGTATTTCTGCATGTATTCATGTTTGCAATTGTAATTATACTGCATTTGCGTCTTTGAAGATTTTGCAAAATGTTCATAACTCTTATGATCATCATGAGGGGGAGAAAGTTTGAATTTCAGAAACAACTGCTGAATAGTTTGAAGACAATTATGACAGCTGCAGTAGAGTTAAAGCTGAAAGATGATATACTATTTGATTGATGAAGGGTGAGAATACTATCATGTTCATGATTCAAATGGTATAATTTGTACATAAGAGAAGAGAAGATCAGGGAAGAGTTATGAAGATCAGAGAGACACTAAAGAAGGGTTATAACACTAATTCTACTAATATTAATCGCATGAATCAAAGATACATCAATGAGTCAAACAATTTTCATCCAAAACCATCAAAATACTCGACTAATCCATATAAAAATGTAATCCAAGCAAGTGTTTAACTAAACTGCTCACTAATCATGCTAAGAACAATAAAATAAATGAAATTTAAACTAAACATCACCATTACAGAAATTTAAAGGGAAAGATTGTACCAAAACCAAAGCTATATGATGAAGTCGATGACAAAACTTCAACTGAATGCTTGAATCAGCTCCAATATCCGATTGCTTTCCTAAATCTAAACCTGTCTAAGCTAGAAAAATGAATTATATCGCTAGACCCAGTAATCGCACCTAAAAAGTATGTGAAATTCATGAAAAATAAGCATATGTATCGCAATGGCCGCTGAAGACTTGTAGGTTCCAAAAGGTTTCCCTTAGTGTATTGTTCTAAGCTGTAGAGGGGGGGGGGGGGGGGGCGGAGGTGAATACAATAAATTAAAAACTCAACATTCATTTCTCAATGTTTGTGTACATCATTAACAAGTGTTAATTACAAACAAGCTTGACTGCGGAAAGGTTCAAGCTGAGATGCATATACAATAGATGTTTAACTAATTTAAGACACACTCAGACTAGATACTATGAATACACTCACTAAGATGAACTCACTGTTTTTACAAGACACAGATGGACAGCTTGAATAAGAACAGCTTTGACACACGTTACTGTTTTATTCAAACAGACTTGCATGCATGAAAAACAAACTTCAATGCACGATCTGAATTTCTCACTCTTGGTTATCTCACAATCCTTAGAAGCTTCCTTTTATACTCTCACTGAGAATCTCAATGAAGCTTCTTCATTGGACGATGAGATAGTGGGATGTCTTTCCAAAAAGACGAAACAACTATTCTGCACATTTTGATAAAGCAGACTTGTCTTCATGTGGCAGAATCTTTGTCTTTTTCTTTTTGTCTCTGTTGCAGAAGGCTCTAACCAAAAGAGGAATGTCAACTTTGCATCTTTCTTCTTTTGTTAAGGCCATTTTGATATTAGAAATGGTCTGTCACCATTTCAAATATCCACTTTGTCTTCATGTAACATAACAGTGTAGGCAGCTTTAGCATCTACGGTTTTCCACTATGTCTTCGACTTTGTAAACTGATCTTATAGTCCAAAACAATACATTAGGACTTGGAAACATATTCCATAAAGTGTTTAGCCTGTTCACAAAGAACAGGTTCTGTTCACAAAGAATAGAACACATAGAATTTCTTTAAGCTGCTCATCAGAGAAGAGCAGCGTAGACAGTTTATGTCCAGCCTGTTCAACAGAATGAACAGCTTGGGCAATCTGCCTTTGTTGCAACGAATGCAACAAGGTAAACAGCTTTGACTTATATTGCAAATCACTTTTCAGGTTTTAATAAGGCATTAACAGGCCTTAAATTATACATTTAAGTGCATCAAACAGGTTTGATTAAAAATCTCCCCCTAAGATGTAGAGCAGGTTTGACTGAGGCCTTTTTGGGCCTACCAATCTCCCCATATTTGCAATAATCAGTCTAAGCTGATTTTATCAATAATCACTATATATTTTTACAATACACTTTGCTGAAATGAAATTACAACATTAAGGTAAAGTAAAGGATCAATTTATATATACTGATTTTGATTACAAAACAACATATGTTTTACAAGAGTACAACTAATGTACTAATGTAGATTACAACTAATGTAAAGTAAAAGTTATAACAAATGCAACAAAGTACAACTAATGTACATAAAATTTCAACATGGTGGACTGTTATGATGTGAGCAGGTAATGGCAAGCCTGTCCAACTGATGGACAGCTTCCATTCTTCATCTACTCAAGTAGTAAATGGACCTCAAGGAAGTGGTGACACTCCTTCTTCGAACATTTCTTCAAGTTGTTCCCTGGTTTCATCCATTTCCTCCATTTTAACTCTTAGGAACATGAAGCTGGGATGTTGAAGCTCTACTCTTTCATAAAAACCCCTGAGCTGATCCCAGATAGCTGCTCTCCATTTTACAGTTTGCCTAATGAAGTTAGCAAGTCTAAAGGCAATGAGCTGTTTGAGACCTCAATCAGCTTATCCTCCTCATGTTCCACTCCCTCGGGCAGGCTGTGGTCTACTCCTTTGATTTCCACGGCTACATCACCTTGTTCAATCATTATCAGGAGTTCCTCCAGCTCTGTATCCTTTCTCCTTCTCTTGGCCTTTATCTTGGCTGTAACCACTGAGGTAACCTTGATTTGTTCTTCTGTAATCAGGCCAAGATCCTTCACTCTTTCCATTAACTTTTTAACATATGCTCTGATAGTCTTAGCAGTTACAGACTTAGACTGGCTCAGGGAAACTGCCAACTCTACCCATTCTCTGAATCCCATTTGTGCAACGTCAGTGTGTTCATATGCTTCCAGTTCTGTACCTTCAGCACCCATTCTGGTTACCTGTAACTTCCACTGTTTGCCTTTTCTTGAAATGGGAAAACCTTTGACAATTGGTTCCCTGGCAAGTCTTCTGTTTGCAACATCAAAAAACTTTTTCCTTGCCAGATTGTCAAAGTGAATCTGGGATCTTGCAGTGGAGGATGCTTGCTTGGACTTGGTCACTGAGACCTGAGCACCCTGTTCCTTTTCACCTTCCTTTTCAACCACTGACTCTCTAACAACCTCTAGCAATTTTCTCTGGACATCCAAAGAAGGCATTTTAATTTTACTTGCCTTGTTCAACGCAAAGGTTCTTGCATCTTTGGCAGAAGCTTCTTCATTATTTAGTTTTTCAAGGGCTTGGAGCTGTTCATCTTTGTATTCATAATACTTCTCCATAGAGACACCCATTTCTTTAGCTCTGGCCTTGTCGAACTTCAGTTGTGCAGCTTTTTGGTAGTCAGGTTCTACAGATGCTTTCTTTTTTCCTTTAGCTGTTGTAGGTGGAACAGCTTCGATATCCTCTTCCTCTTCTTCTTCTTCTTGTTCCAGTATCAGATGTCTCCTTCTGCTTGGCATGTCCCCAAGAATGGATTCCTCCCCCTTAGATTGTGCAGGGTTTGGAGATCTAGCCTGAGTAGACTGAGCAGCTTCAGTTTGATGGGAGACATCCTCAGTGGGACCTGTAGGACCTGTTTATGATACACCTGCTGCTTGACCAACAGATGTTGATTTCTCCTTTGAAGGAGAAGAAGATTTCTCCCCCTTAGACTTGGGCTTTGAGGCAGATAACTCCTCCCCCTTTGAAGGAGATGGCACGTAGCCTTCAACATGTGTTTTGCATGGGGAAACAAATTCAGCAGACATAGCAACAATTTTGGCAGTAGGTTTGGGGCCAACCAGGCTATGCACTAAGAAATCCAGGTTGTCCTTAACCTCTACAAGCTGGGTAAGGCAAGTCTGAAGAGATGTAGATTGAGAAGCAGCAATAGAGGACAGCTTAGAGAGAGTTTCCCTGTCAAAAGCTGTGAACAAGAAACTTTGAAGCTGTGCAAGATGTAGTTCAAGAGAGTCTTGCACATCATCAAGGTTTGATGACACAGAATTGGACAGAGAGACTATTAGAGTGTTTAAGCTGGCCAATTTAGAAGGAAGGGTAGTTGTGCAAGTGTTTAGGAGAGTGGACAGCTGTTGGGAGACAGCGGTCATGGAGGACACAGAGTCCTGTTGAGTGGAGAGAATAGAGGAAAGGGTAGTGGAGATAGTTTTCAGCTGCGCATTGAGTGCAAGCAGCTGTGAGGATTGATCAGCTTGAGGAGGGGTCGGAAAGAAATTCTTGAAAGAATCAAAGAATACTTTTAACTGTGCAGACACAGAGTCTGAGATGATGGATGTTAGAGAGGTCATGGAGTTTTCCAAAGAACCAACTTTGTTGGTCAGCAAAGAGAGCTGATCCTTCAAAGGAATATCTTTGGGGGATAGAGGAGTATGGGTGGACTGTTTTGATTGTGTAGATGGTGAAGAATGAGAATGGGATGAAGATGAGGCAGGTGTTTGAGGACGTGTGGGGGAAGGTAGGGATACTTTTGAGAGAAGTTCCATAGCCTGAGCATAAGTGAGATGGCCTAGCTTTGAAGGGTCAATAAATCTTTCAGCAATGGCTGTTTCTGCATCATGAGGAAAGGGTGTAGGAGATGGTGGCCTTTCAGTTGCTGCTTGTGTTGCAACACCTTCATCAAAGCTTGGGGTGGTTCCCTCAGTAGCACCTTGGTTTAGAGGTGCCTCATCATGGGGAGATGAGATGTGCATTTCAACATCAGCAGTGGTGAAACCTGCTGATGGAATTTGCATTTGAGGTACAGCCTCACCAGAGAGATGGTCTGTTCCCTGTGGTTCATCAGCTTGGGAGGTTGGTCCTTCAACAGCTGTTGGGTGTGCAGCAGCTCCATCCCAAGTAGCAAAAGTTTGAGGCTGATCTACTGGATGATCTAGTCCAGCAGGTTTGGCACCTCGTGCAGAATCAGGTTGTGTTAAAGAAGTATGAGGTGGAGACTGTGTGGACTCAGTGTGGAGTGGAGTGGACTCATGTCGTTCAATATCCTCAGCCTGTTGGGAGGCTGGGACAGATGAGGTGGTAGTCTCCTTGTGTACAACTGGTTCCTGTTGGGAGGAACCAGAGGGTCTAGGCTGATTTTGGGTGGACTTAGGTCGGAGTGAAGCCTGCTCCAATGATGTTGGACCTTCTCCCAAAATAGGAGATGCAGCATGGGTTGCTTTTTTTCAACTGTCTCTTCTTGAGAAGAGTCAGAGGGGCTAGTTTGGGTAGGTGGTTTCTTCCTAGCTTATGATTTTCTCCTTGAGTATTGGGACAGTGTGGGGGATTGAGGAGAAGTAGCAGGGAGTTGTGTTTGGACTGGTGGTGACTCTGGTTCAGAAACAGGGGGGTTAACCTGTTCAATAGTCTCAGGTGCCATAGAGGCACCAGCCACAAAGGCTTCAGGTTCAACAGATGAGCTGGGGTTAGAAGTCTGCTCCCCCTCAGCCACTGATGTTGAAGGGGCAGACTTGGACTTAGCTATTTTAGCTTTCCTGCGGACAGGCTCAGCTTGAGTCGATTCCAGGACCCTTTTGACAACTTTGGGCCTGGACTTGGATTTTCCTATGGGAGCAATCACCGGATCCACCTCACAGCAGAGGGTCCTTCAACCATGCAACCAACCTCCTCATTGGTGTTGAGAGAGGAGGTTCATTGGGAAGAACTGGGGTGTAGAAAACTCTATTCCCAATCATTAGGAATGCAGCAGTAAGTAAGAGGGGTTGGGAGTTGTAGAGATGCTCACCACAAACATGCTTGAATATGAGGCTCAGAATCCTTGGATATCTGACAGCAGCTGGACGTGATTCCTGTCGCACCATGTTCCTCAAATTCACAAAAATCCAACGAGCCATGTTCAGTGTAGTCCCATCCACAAGCTGTAGGACTATTGGGATTTCATCACGGCTAAGCTGGTCAAAAGAACCAACTTTGCTGCTGAAGCACATTACCAGAGAGGCATATATGAGGCTGTAGGTTGGTGAGAGATGCTTTCTGAACAGCGTGGCTCCAACTTTGGAATCTACTAGACCGCAGAAGCGTAGCAGATTTCCTATCTGATCATTCTCAGGCTGTGGCTGGTCATATGTTTCAACCACAAGAAGATGAAGAACTTCCTTGATGAGATCAGAAGTTATCTCAATGGTCTGAGTCCCATTGAGAATGGTTCCCCTGATGATTTTGGTTTTTGGATCATAAGCACAAGTATACCAAAAGTCATACACCATCTCCTGGTACAGTACACCAGGAGATGCAGTCATGGCATAGTGTAGAGGGTGAACCTTCAGAAACTCCCCATGTTTTCATAACCTTTCCCCACATAGTTTTTGGGAATGGTTAGGTTTGCAATGTAGTTTATGGGTTTCAAGGTTAGCATCGTGGTAACAGAGGGGCGTTTCTCAACATCCTTACCAACGAATACTAGAAGCAAAGGGTTGTTTTGGTGATCCATTTTTGGAGTAGTGGAAAGAGAGTACTGGACACTTTGTCGATTTAGGTTTCTTTCGGTAGTTATGGTAGTAGTAGAGGAAGAAGAAGATGAAACAGTAAAGGAGGTATTTATAGGATTCGAATGTGAGTGGGTAGGAGAGATAAAGGTTTAGGCGGTTGATTTGAAATGTTCTTTAACGGAAAACGGAACGGTTGTCCATGTCAGAACGGTTGTCAGACCACTTAAACCTTTTTAGTCACTAACACACATTAACACACATTATCCATAGATAATTAAGTTAAATAAATACAGAAATTAAGTAACTTAATTATGAAGAAAGGTAATTAAAACTGATGTTCTAAGCTGTTGGTCAAACCTGTGATGAGCAGGGTTCATCACAAACTGTTCATTCATCAAGCTGTTTATACAACCTGTGCAGCTATACAAGAACAGGTTATGTTCAATAGCTGATCAGGATACAAGACAAATGTCTTGTATGACAGATTGAGAGAGTGAGCAGGTTGGGGGTATGATCAACAGAACAGGTTTGAAGTGAAAACTGATGTTTTCAAACCTGTTATACGCTCAAGCTGTTCAAGCTTTCAGAAATTGGCTAAGTGTAGAACATGCATAGCCTGTTCTGTCTAAGCTGTTCTGAGAAACTTGAGCAGTTTGAGACATATGATGCCTTAGAGCATTAGGAACACTTAGTCACTTTTATTTAACATGCCCAGGTTGCTTACTAGATAATTAAACCTATTTTCATCAAGAGGCTTGGTGAAAATGTCTGTAACCTGTTCATCTGTGGAAATAAACTTACCTCCACAATACCTTTCTGGATGTGATCCCTGAAAAAATGATGCCTGACTTCTATATGATTTGTTCTGGAATGAAATACTGGATTGTTGGAGATAGATATAGCACTTGTATTATCACACAGAATAGGAGTCTTCCTATATACAAGCCCATAGTCTTCAAGCTGATGTTGCATCCATAGAATCTGCCCACAGCAGCTTCCAGCAGCAATATACTCAACTTCAGCAGTAGAAGTAGACACTGAGTTCTGCTTCTTGCTACACCAACTGATCAACTTACCACCATGGAGTTGACATCCACCTGTTGTGCTTAGTCTGTCTAGTCTGCAGCCTGCAAAATCAGAATCTAAATATCCTGTTAGCTCAAGACTTGAGTCTTTGGGATACCAAAGACCCAAACCTGGTGTACCCTTAAGGTATCTGAAGAGTCTTTTTACAGCAGCTAGATGTGATTCCTTAGGATCAGCTTGAAACCTAGCACATAGCAAGCTCCCAATCATGCCTTTGTAAGCTGTTACTGAAACAACTTTGCCACAGGCATCAACATCCAACTTTACATTGGTTGCCATTGGGGTTTTGATAGGAGAACATTGATCAAATTTAAACTTTTTCAAATGACCTAAAGTGTACTTTCGTTGATTTATGAAAATTCCATTTGAGGTTTGTTTAACCTGTAATCCTAGAAAGAAAGTAAGTTCTCCCATCATACTCATTTCATATTTTGATTTCATGAGTACTGAAAAATTCTTGCATAACTGCTCATTAGTAGAACCAAATATTATGTCATCCACATAAATTTGAACAAGCATAATATCAGACTTCACATTCTTTATGAACAATGTGGTATCCACTTTACCTCTGGAATAACCATTGCTCATAAGGAAATCAGTTAGAGTGTCATACCAGGCTCTAGGGGCTTGTTTTAGGCCATAGAGGGCTTTGTCGAACTTATAGACAAAACCTGGGTGATTTTCATTTTCAAAACCAGGAGGCTGCTTGACATACACTTCTTCTTGCAGCTTTCCGTTCAAAAATGCACTTTTTACATCCATTTGAAATACCTTCACACTCTTGGGCAGCGTAGGATAGAAAAAAATGAATTGCCTCTAACCTGGCTACTGGAGCAAATGTTTCATCATAGTCAATGTCTTCTTCCTGTCTGTAGCCTTGAGCAACCAGTCTTGCCTTATTTCTAATAACATGACCTTGCTCATCCATTTTGTTCCTGAAAACCCATTTGATGCCAATTATTGTTTTACCTTTAGGAGCAGGGACCAGCTTCCATACTTTGTTTCTCTCAAACTGATTGAGCTCTTCTTGCATGGCAGTGATCCAATTGACATCTTTCAGTGCTTCATCTACTTTCATAGGCTCTATCAGGGACACAAAGCTAGGAAACATACAAAAGTTTCCTAAGCCGTCCCATCTTGTTTGCACCACTTTGTTGATGTCACCAATTATTTGATCACTGGGGTAACACCTGATCCACTTAGGATCTTGCCTCAATGAAGATTCTCCTGTGTCATTTACATCTTCAAGAGAGCCTGTTGAACAGCTTTCAAGATTCTCAGACACACTGTTATCTTGAGCCTATTCACCTGTTGAACATGACTCTCCATTGTTGAACATATCAGCAGAGGATCCAGGAAAATCAGCATTGATTGGTTCAGGACATGTTGTTGTAATTATGTCAGTACACTTATTGACACAGGGTGTATCAACATAGTCATCATCATGTCCATTGTGGTTAACAGGTTCCATTCAGGGTGTAGTGGAAGCTTTTGAGTCATTTTCTTCATTAATGGAATGCATACGATCATCAAAGCTGAACTCTCCTGAAACTGATTTAGGAACAACTTTGGTGGAAGCACTCCTAGACTGCTCAAAGGTGACATTGATAGATTCATCTATCACCTTTCTTTTGTAGTTGTATACTCTATAAGCTTTGTTGGTACACCTTGTGTGACGATAGCAGTCTAAGTATAGTTGGCATTTTGTTTAAGTCAAATTACGTAATATTGAATATTGGCTAGTGTTTGACATATGTGATTTTGTGTGTTTGATATTTATTGTTTGTATGTTTGAACTTGGTGTAACGTATTACAAGAAGTTCAAACATAAAGTCCAAAGACAAACTCGAAATGGTCAGTATAATTAAGGATTAACTCGAATAATTATTAGACTTTTGCAGAATTTCGAAGAGTGATTAAGCAAAGGCGATCTCGAGTTTACTAGTAATCAGAGAGTGTTTTCGGAGAGAATCATCGTGTAGGTACGTTCGTTGTCGTTCGTATAACATCGTGGTAGTCTCCTTGTTCCGTGCGTGTGATCTTACCGTCAAGCCGCTAACGAGGATTTCGCACTCGTTGGTGTGTGTCGCGTCTAGATAGATCCGTGAGTTCAAGACCTTACAAGTGGTATCAGAGCCTACGGGGTGTTCTTCGTGTTCATAAGCAACATCCTAGGTTTCATGACGTTTTGGACGGTTATGATCACGATTTTTGAGGTTTTCGAGCTTATCAAATTAGATTTCGGGAAATAATTTCTTGTAGTTCAAGTTTTTGACCAAAATCAGTATTTTTACTTGTAAAAATATTGATTTAATCTGAAAAAGTTGAAAAACTCGAAGTATTAGCCGTTTTTCGAAGTTGCGGCGCTCGAGTTTAGTAAGGGAGTATTAGGGTTTCCAAAAATTTCGAGTTTAACCAAAATACGCTCCTTTCGAGTTTCCTTAAAGTTTACTTCGAATTTGGCCAGTTCGAATTTGCTTTGGGTTTCGACTTTACACTAAAGTCGAATTAGGGAATTTCAAGTTTAGTGGACCTTCGAATTTAGTTGGGTGTTCGAGTTTAGTGGACCTTCGAATTTATTTGGGGTTTCGAGATTAGTGGAGCTTCGACTTTGTCATTAGTTTCGAGTTTAGCTAGATTTAAAACTTAATTCGAATTTAATCCCAAACAGGTTTAAATTTAATTACATTCGAATTTACCTAAATTCGAAAGAATTAATTTAAATTAATTTCGAATTAAATTAATTAAGTTTGAATTCAACTATATTTGAAACAATGTCAAGTCTGCAGAGGTTTATGGAGATGGATCACGAGGTTGGAAAGGCGAATTCACCACCGAAGTTAATGAAAATTGAGGACTATTACTGGTGGAAGGATAGGTTTGCCGACTTCGCGAGATTTAATGATATGCGAATGTGGATCTGTATCGACGAAGGATACATTCCACCTACAGCTGAGGTCGAACGTCGACAAAACGTTGTGACTTATTCTAAGATGAAAGACGACGACAAAAAGCTATATGAAGAAGAAAACTGTGCATTCGCTATCATTCGTATGGCGTTACCGCAGGAAATCTTGCACACCTTCCGTAATCAGAAGACAGCAAAAGAGCTGTGGGATGCGTTGGAGAAACGGTGTGAAGGTAACCCAAGGGTTAGAAAGAATCGAATGGAAATGCTCAAGCAGCAGCTCGCAATCTTCAAAGCCTTGAAGAACGAAAAGCTGGATGAGAATATTACACGATTCTATCATTTGCTAACGGAGTTAGACAACCGTGACGTGGAGTATAGTGAAACGGAGAAGATTAACAAGATTCTGGATGCTTTACCGGCCAAATGGGAGATGTATGTGGCCTTAATAAAGCATGATGAAGACAAATTCTGTACTCTGACTCTATATAATGTTATTGGAATGCTGAGGGCATATCACTTTGAGTTGCTAAAGAAGGAGACTGATTATGACCAAGTTCAAGATCCTGCTATGTACTTTGGGAAATCAAAGCCTTCAGTGGCAACTGAAATGAAGACCGCTACAGCATTCTTCTCGGGAGAGACATCGTCACCGGCTGAAACAGAAGACTCACTAAGTAGGGCTTTCTTAGGGTTTGCTAGACCAGAAGAAAAGCAGCATCAGGCTACTCCGACATCTACATCTCAAGGATATTCAACGATGCCTATGAGCGCAAAATCGGCTGAAGACCATCTGAATCTGTTGGCTTCATTGGTGGCCGCTTACGGCAATTGCGTTCAGGGCAAAATTAACGATCCTGCACTTTGGGATGAGGATTACGATCAGGTAGACCCTGATGATCTTGAAGAGATGGATCTGCAATGGCAACTGGCCATGGTGACTCAGAGAGTTAAACGGTTCATCAAAAGAACGGGAAGGAATCTGAACGTAAGTAACAATAAGATTGGATTTGATAAGTCCAAGGTTAAATGTTACAACTGTCAGGGGTTAGGACACTTCACGAGAGAGTGTCAGAGACCTAAAGTAGAGAACTACCAGGGACAGTATCAGAATCAATAGGGACAGTATCAGAATCAATCGCAAGGGCGATATCTGCCAAGTAGTTCAACCAGTCAGGCGAATATAGCTGGTTTGTTATCTAATGTCACATCAGACAGACAGCTAGACGACACTTATGACTGGAGTACACATCCAGAATTGAACGCTAGAGCCTTTATGGCTGAAGTGACTGAGACTGGAAGTGATGGAGCAGAGGATATCACAGGGGACAGCAGTCAGAATGAAAGCAGTCCGATGTGGGTAGAAAAGTCAGCTGATCAGACAACTCTGGAGTTTGCCGCACAGATGGCCAACGTAGAATCAGATCATGCCAAGGTAACTATGAACTTTTCTCTTTTTCATGATTTATGTGTTTTATGTACTACGTCTAACGATAGGTTAAATTTAGTACTAGAATCACATCAACCATCTCTTCTCAAAATGAAACGTTAAAATCAGATAATGCTAGCCTAGTAGATATAAAACAAGATCTTACGGATAAGCTTAAGGCTGATGCACTAGATGTTATAGTTCTAAAGGACAAACTGAGCGAACAGTGTGTTAGGTTAGAACTAATGTATGAACATGTTGAGGCATTAACCAAGGAGCTTAAATCCAAAGAAGTAGAGCTAGCCGAGTCTAAGGTAAAGGTAGCTGAGGTCAATAGTAAACTTGAAAAGTTTAGGAACTTATCTCTTAACCTAGGGAAAATCTTAGATGCACAGCGTTAGTCTAAAACGCCTGCAGGTCTAGGATATCTTGAAAGTCCTCCACCTTTCAACGATAACTATGTACCTCAACCTCAGGAGAAAACTGAGAAATCAGTTGAATAAGAGGAAATACCGGAACCAGTGTCTGAAATTGCAAAGGAAAATGAAACTAAGGTGACTGCTAACAATATCAAGATTAAGAATGTTAAATTTGTGCCATCCTCTAGTGATAAACCTGTAGGACAACACAAAATTGACTTTAACGATCAGGAGGATGAACCAGTCGCTATAGTTGAAACAAAAGTGCCAAACACTTGTGAGACACCTAAGTCAAAAAGCACACACAAAAAGTTAATTGACAAAATATCTTGCTTTAGATGTCACGAAAGTGGGCATGTTGCTTCTAGCTGTCCGCATAGAAAAGTAGATAATACACCTAGGACTGGCAAACCGGAACAACTTAAGCCTTCTCCAAGTGTTGCAAGCACTAGTAGTTCTCAGAATACCGAGAAAACTGTGCAAGCTGCACCAAAATCTGCTGTGAAACAAATACCTGTGTCAGGTCGACCAAAAGAAGTGATTAGGACTAATTCACAAAATAGAGTCATTAATCAATCTAGGTCAGGACCACAACAGAATTATAGGAGTAACACACCTAGCAGAGCTTACACTCCGGTTAGGTCACACACTTCTGTAAGACATCAAACACCAGGTAGAGCTCAGGGATATCAGTCGGAAATGCATTATTATCGTAACTATTCAAGAGCTCCACAGCAAATGCCTACACAAAGGCCGAGAGTGAACTTAAATCACTCTGCACCACAACAGACTCCAATACAAAGACCCAAGTCACCTGAAAGGAGAGATGGGTATTTGAAAGAGTTTAAGTATGTGGACGAGAATGGTATTACCAAGTCAGTTATGGCTTGGGTTCCCCGCGATAACTAACCTATTTTCTTTCATGTGCAGGAGATAACTACAGGTCCAAACAACAAATGGTTCGTCGACAGTGGTTGCTCCAGGCACATGACAGGGGAAAGAAGTCTACATGAAGACTTCAAGGGAGGGAATCAGGGATTTGTATCATTCGCTGGCAATAAAAGAGGAAATATCACCGGTACTGGAGTGGTCACTAATGGGACTATTAAATTGGATCAAGTTTATCACGTTGATAAACTGGTTCACAATCTCATTAGTGTATCTCAAATCTGTGATAAGAAGAACTCAGTAATATTTACTGACACTGAGGCGTTAGTGCTAAAACCGGGGTTCAAAGTACCTGAAGAGTGGATACTGATGAGGGCTCCAAGGAAGAATGACTTGTACATGCTCGACATGAACAAGCCGAAATCTTCAATGGGACCAATTTGTCTGTTATCTAAAGCTTCAGAGACTGAGTCGGTTTTATGGCATAGACGTATGACACTCTTGCACCTAAGGAAAATGAACTACATCACGAAAAATGGATTGGTGCAAGGTGTTCCATTGAAGAGTTTTCAGTTCGAGGATAAGTGTCTACCGTGCAAGAAAGGAAAACAACACAAGAAGGCACACAAGTCCAAGACTCAGAACTTCATTGCTGCCACATTCGATTTGTTGCATATGGACCTCTTCGGACCAATCAACAATAGGAGTATAGGTGGTAGTTGGTACTGTTTAGTTATTACTGACGGTTACTCACGTTTTTATTGGGTTTTCTTTTTAGGTACAAAGGACGAGACGGCTGCCAAGCTCATCGTGTTCTTAGACCAAGTGGAAATTTCTTACAAAACGAGGGTTAAACGAATTAGAAGTGATAACGGAACAGAGTTTTAAAACACAGTAATTGGTGTATATTGCCTATCAAAGGGCATAGTGCATCAATTTAGTGCACCTTATGAGCCACAACAAAATGAGGTGGCCGAACGGAAAAACAGGACATTGATTGAGGCAGCACGGACCATGCTATCAGATTCAAAGCTTCCTACCATGTTTTGGTGGGAGGCAGTGAATATCGCATGCCATGTTTTAAACCGGGTCCTTACTGTCAAATCATTGAACAAGACCTGTTATGAATTTTGAACAAACGGCCACCAAATTTAACTGGCTTCGAACCTTTTGGGGTACCATGTACTTTAATGAAAACAAAACATCAACCAAAGTTTGGTGAAAAGGCTGACGAAGGATACTTCCTAGGTTATGTGCCGAACTCACCAAATAAAAGGGTTTTGAATAAATCAAATGGTACAGTAGAGATTGTGTATAACATTGAAGTCACAAGTTATACACATGAACCCCAAACTGGTCCGGAATGGATATTTGATTATGACAAACTGTTTGAGTCATTTAACATTCCTTTGGATGAAAATGCAGGTACTATCGAATAGGACATGTCGTCATTAAATCTGAATGACGAGGGTCATTGTTTTCCGAGGACCACTTTTCAATCAACATCTGAGCCTACATCAACTGAAGATAGATCTCCAGAAGTTAGTGATTCTGAAGCGCCTACAAACGAAATTCAGACTACAAATTCAGCCTCTGAAGACAGTGTCCATGAGGAAGAAAATGTGGAGTCGGAAGTCGTTCCCCCGTTAGGAGAGATAGAATCAAATTTAGGAGATAATCTGAGAGTTGACGAGATAGAGACATCTAGGATCAACAAGAACCATCCTATAGAAAGCGTCATAGGAAGTCCTAATGCTGGTGTGAGGACTAGGAGTAGTTTAAATAACAACACTGTGTTGTTGTCGATGATAAATGACTCCGAGGCCTTTCATACCTGCCTCTATTCATGTTTCATCTCGCAAGTAGAGCCGAAAAATGTGCAAATGGCACTAAAAGACAACTCTTGGGTTGAAGCGATGCAGGAAGAACTGTCACAATTTTGGAAACTAGAAGTGTGGGAGTTAGTTCCGTTACCTCGAGGAGAAATAGCAATAGGAACCAAGTGGGTTTTTAAGTGCAAAAGAGATGATCGGGGTATAGTCACTCGCAACAAAGCAAGACTGGTGGTAAAGGGTTTCAACCAAGAGGAAGGAATCGATTACAATGAAGTGTTCGCGCTAGTGGCAAGGCTTGAAGCAATCTGTTTGTTTCTAGCTTTTGCTTCCTTCAAGCGTTTTAAGGTTTATCAGCTAGATGTTAAGAGTGTTTTCCTTTATGGGAAAGTGAAGGAACTGGTATATGTGGAACAGCCGCCCGGGTTTACAGATCCGAAATATCCAGACAGAGTATATCGGTCAGATAAGGCTTTGTATGGATTGCATCAAGCACCGAGGGCGTGGTACGAGACTCTATCCAACCATCTATTAGAAAATGGGTTTGAAAGAGGGAGAATAGACAGTACACTGTTCGTGAAGGGAAAAGGAGAACATTTCATCTTGGTACAAGTGTACGTCGATGATATCATTTTTGGATCATCAGACGAGCAAATGTGCACTGATTTTGAAAAGGTGATGAAGTCAAAGTTTGAGATGAGTGCAATGGGTGAGTTATACTTCTTTCTGGGTTTGCAAGTCGAACAGAGGAAGGAGGGCATGTTTATTCATCAGACGAAGTATGTCTATGACATCTTAGAGCGCTTCGGGATGGAAGGAACCAAGCTGACAGCTCACTTCAGCACGCCGATTCAAGTGAATCACAATCTCGGACCGGGTACAGAAAGTGATACCGATGTGGATCCGATGTTATATCGGGCCATGATTGGATCACTTATGTATTTAACTGCTTCTAGACCTTATATAATGTTTGTTGTTTGTAATTGTGCTAGGTTTTAAGCTAATCCGAAAGAGATGCACATGAAAGCTGTGAAGCAGATTCTACGATACCTCAAGTCGAAACCGAAGCTAGGACTTTGGTATCACGCGGAGGGCGATATAGAATTGGAGGCATTCACGGATTCAGACTACGGAGGATGCAGCTTGACGCGCAAGTCAACAACTGGAGGTTGTCAATTCCTAGGAGGGAGACTCGTTTCCTGGCAATGCAAGAAACGGACTTCGGTAGCCGTGTCAACGTGCGAGGCCGAATATGTTGCTGCTGGAAGTTGCTGTTCACAGGTTCTGTGGATACAACAACAATTGCGGGATTACGGTTTGACTTATACTCATACTCCTATTAGGATGGATAACCAGTCAACAATTGCAAAAACTAATAATCCAGTTAAACATAATAAAACCAAGCACATAGACATAAGACACCATTTTATACGTGACTGTGCTGAAAAGAACTTAATCAAGCTGGTAAAAGTTGCAACGGATGATAATAATGCAGATTTATTTACCAAAGCTTTTGATAAGTCACGTTTTGAGTATTTGATTCAACTAAACGGAATGCGTAATCCAGAGTGAGTTGACCTTAGTAGAGTTTTATTTCTTTTTATAGCAGTAGTCCTTCTTTCTTTTTATAGTAAGTTTAGTAGCTTAGGATAGTTTCCTTTTATAGTAAGTCAGTAGGTTATTTTATTTTCTTACTCTTATTTATGAAAAACAAAAGAAAAAAGAGAGAAAACCATAAAAAGTTCAAAAAAAAAAAAAAAGAGAATATCAGAAAATGAGTTAAGTCTTAGATACATAGGTTCAAATTGACGAAAATTAGCACAGTTAATACAAGCTCTAAGTGTTTAACTTTCACACATAATACACCTAAAAATTCTAAGTGTTATACATTATCCAGTTAGATATGTTGGTAGGCATAATACATATAGGGAGTCTCAAGGCTAATAAAATATTCAAGAAAAAGTCAGACGTGTCACTAACTTAGATTTATGACCAATTGGTCTTAATTTTTATGTTAGAGACATACAGACATTGATTCTAAATGAGGTATGCAAACTTTCTGGGGATGTATAGCAACATCAGATACATCTTAAAGAAATGGAAAGAATAGAAACATCATACTAAGTTAAGAGTCAAAACAAGTAACTCTGTTATACGTAAGTACAGACCTGTTGCCTCTGGTTTGACTCGAGTTAGCAAGATAAGTCGCTTTGTTGTACGTCGGTACAGACCTGTCACCGCTGTCTTGCTAGCTTTAAAAATAAACCTTAAGAGAAACTAAGACACTTTGTTGTATGTAAATACAGACATGTGTCCGACGTTTGCCTTTTTAAAGAAAGTTTGCAATACCAAAAGGTTATAATCATTGTGTGTATGGCTTGATCATAAAAGTATGTCTAAGCGTGAGTCACGTAAGATAATTTCTTGATAAATAAAAAGGCCAAGGGATATTCTGAAGTGTAACATGTTTACAAGGAAAATAATACCAACAATCGGCTAGAAATGTATGTCACGACAAACAATCAAAGGAATAAAAAAATTCCTAAGTGTGAAAGTAAAATACTGAAAGTGCGTATTCGACACCGCTATCTGATTGAACATTTCTTTGACTATACTCGTCAAAAATATTCTGTTAAGTATTTAGTATAGGTTGTAAATTTTAAATTAATGTAGATTAGTCTAAGTTTAAATTTTTGCTCAAAATTTTAATTTTACTTTATTATATTATATTATATTATTTTATTTTATTTTCATTTCATAATTATTTTTAAATTTTAAATTTTTAATTTTAGGAAAAAGGTCAAAGTTACTGAGGGTTCATTCTTAGTTGAATAAAATAAACACTGTGTGAATATCTTGTGCTTAGGGTAAATGATTTTGCATAGTTTATTCCGTTACACGAAAAAGTTGGAAAAGTTGAAAATTTTGATTTTAATTCAAAGATTTTCATAATTTTCAAAATTTTCAAGTTAAATTCGAGTTGAAGCCAAAATCGAATGTATATTCGAATTTGGCAAGGACTTCAAGTTTGGCAGTAAACTCGAAAGAGGTCACAAACTCGAAGGTGGTTAGTATAAATAGGTCAACAGTGACATTCATTATTCACCTACCTTCGATTTTAGTACTTCGACTTTATTTAGAGAGATTTCGAGTTTAAGCTTCGACTTTACCGACTTCGAGTTTTTCACTATTTGTCGAGTTTTTGTCAGTTTGTGTTCGAGAATCCTAACAAATCTAGGTATAATCAACATCATTGTACAAGATTTAGGATGTTTTAGACTCAGTTTGAGCCAAAATCAACTGATTTTGAGGTTTTAATGGTGTGAACTTTGTAATTCACAATACAAAGTTTGAACCGGTGAAACGTCAAATCAGTGACAAATATCTTTGATTAGAACCTATTAGGGCTAATGAATGTAATTTTCTAAGTCTAAAATGGTTAAAATCTTGGAGTTTTGTGTTTAACACACCGACATCTTCGAGTTTGTTCATGGCTTCGACTTTGATCGTGACTTCGAGTTTGTCAATAAACTCGAAGAAGCCAATAAACTCGAAATGAGTGTTGTTTCGAATTTAGTATTCGAATTTACCATTAAATTCGAATCATTTGCTTAAAATTTAACCAAACTTGTAGAAATTCATGAGTGTTGGATTTTGAACTTACATAAGCTCAAAATAAAACAAATTTGAATTTAAACAAGTATATGTTTATATTAATAATTCTAATATTTTAAATACTTTATTGTGCAGATATGGCAGATAGAATTTTTGTTCAAAAGCATAATATGGTCATTTCTCCTGACCGTGAGCTGCCTGAAGCTCAGCCATTCCGCCAGATGCTGGATTTTTTGTACGCTTCGAGGGTTTCTTATGCCCTTTCGCATAACGTACAGATAGTGATCCCATATGTTCGTGAATTTTGGGACCATCTGCAGGTCGATTGTACAGTCACTCCGACTGTATTAAGGACCAGGATAGCGGGACAGCCCCTAGTATTCTCAGCAGATGTGTTACGCAGAGTGCTGCAGTTGGGCTCTTCAGAGTAAGAAGCTGGGCCGATAGACTTTCCGTTAGCAGTCAGGCAAGCTGCGCTCATCAGAATGGGTTATAGCCTGGATGTGGCTAAGTCCTCATATATGAAGAGCAGTTTAATCGGGCAGTGGAGATATCTTGCACACGTCTTCATGGTGTGCTTTGCTCCGAAGAAAGAAGGATTTGATTATATTGTGTGGAAGATTCAGTCGGGAATGATTGCGTTAGTCTACAATCAGAGGTTCAGCTATTCAGAAATGTTCTTTGCAGAGTTTGTTCGTCAGATAACAGCTCCGGCACGAGAAAGATTCTTGTTGTACCCGCGGTTCGTGATGATGTTGATTCGACATTTCCTGTCGAATCTGCCGCAATTACCTGAGATTCAAAGTGTTGCTGTCATTGATAAAAGAATATTTGCAGATTGCCAAGCACAAAGAGGTGCATTGGCTAGACGAGTGGAGGCACCACTTTTTGGTGCAGTGGTTAATCCGGATTTTCAAGCCCCTGAAGGTGCCAACTGGGCTGGGGAAGTTCAAATTCCACAGCAGCCGCAACAACAACAGCAACAGCAACAGCCCAGGCCTCAGCAACAAAGGAGGAGGCAAAACCATTAGTCAGACAGACTCAGGCTACTAGGCCTTCAACAAGCCGAGTGCAAGAGCCAAAAGAAGCTGGTCCTTCATGTGTACCTCCCGTATCTGATCCAAGGGTAGAAACATTGGAAGAAATATGGGCACAGGGGCCTCTTGCAAATGAAGCAATTACTTCTGAGCTCATTGGAGATATTCTGGAACCACCAGCTGATGAAGATGAAATTTTCCGACAGATAGAGGAATATACGCCTGAGGAAGCAGGTCAAGCTCTGACAACTTCAGAATCCGAGTCGGAAGAAGTACAAGAAATAGATATTGAGGCACCAACCACAGCGACAGAAGATCCGTCTATTCTCATAGGCACATATGGATCGAGGTTAGTGGTGATTGATGAAGAAGCAAGAAGGAGAAGAGCATCGAGCGATTCAGATGCAGATGACTCAGATTTTGAGGCTGAAGATCCTACTCCTTTGGTGCCCAGGCATAGGGCCAAAAGGCATCGTTTTATGCAGGGAGCTTCATCGGCCTCTGCTTCTGAGCCAGAAATTCCAACCGCTCAGCCATCAACACAAACATCCATTCCACCACCACCACCACCACCACCACCTGTTCAAACATCATTCCGTCACCAATCATTCCAACTCCCATCCAATCCATTCCATCCACCTCATCAACCTTCACTGACAATCAACGGTCTTCTGAGCTCAGGAGCAAGGTTGACTTCCAACAAGTCCAAATTTTTCAACTGACTAAAGCCATCGACGAGATACAGGCGCATAATGCAAATGTTAACGAAGAGAATGCAGAGTTGAAGAAATTTGTTGGAAAGATTGAAGAAGACAATCTTGAGCTAAAAACGTTTGTTGCAGATCAGGCAGCAGAAATTCGAACGGTGCGGTCCCTTATTGAGCAGTTAATGAAAAATCTAAAAGCTCAGGGGGAGACAAGTTATAGGGATTCTGAAGAGCAGAGAAGGGGAGATGATGACGAAGGCAATGATCCCGATGCACCTAAATAGAGTGAGCCAGTAGATCTTTCTGTTGCTCAACATGCAGAAATTCAGGGGGAGCTAAGTCAGAGTGGAGTTGAAGGAGGAGAGGCGAGTTCCTTAAAGGTTATGGAAAGCGACATGAACGAAATCATTGAAGCTTTAATGAAAATTGAGGAAGAAGTGTTAGATTTTGACTTTGAGGATGAGATTGAAGATCTGGAAGAAGGAGAATTTGTGCCAGAAAATATAGTTGACTGGAAATCTGATGAGGAGGTTGTGGAAGATGAAAATGACAACGTAGATGAAGTAATCATTCAGTCACAACCTATCACAGAACAATATGAGCATAACGATCAACATGTAGTCGACATAGATGATATCAAATTGGCCTCTGTGAACGATTCAGAACTGGAGGAAGCTAAAAAAGAGCCAAGCAGAGCTGAACTGTTAAACCTTTGGTTCCGTAAGGAAGAAAAGAAAGCAGAGCCAAAGATGAAGAAGAAGATGAGAATTCCGGGGGCAGAAAATCTCTCAGGAGAGATGGACTCCAGTACCTGAGGCGTATGCTTAAAGTGTTTAACACATTGCCGAAGGTAGAGGTGAAGGAGTTAGCTTGGAAAGAACTGATTAACATTGGAAATGACCCTTATGCTGAGGTAATCGCAAAGATAATCAGAAGAGAGGGTAGAACTGGAAAGTTTGAGAGACTCAAGCCGAGATCAGGAAAGAGAGTTGAGGATGAGTCAAGGATAGATCCTCATACTGGAAAGCCATGGGCAAAAATGGTTTACAAACCCGTCAAGTGCTTGAAGAAGGTGCCAATGAAATCGATGCCACAGAATGTTTTAAGCAACATGAAATGGTGGTATGTCGATAATGAAACGGCTGAAGCAGTCATGGAGGATACACAGGACAAAGTTATTTTGAGAGTGTATGATCCACTGCATTTAATAAACCTATCGAAGGACGATCTGAAGAAGCTACATGATCAGCATATCTTCTTTCATGAAGGATGGAGATCTGAAGCCAGAAAGTTCCAGAAGATAGTTAGAGTATGTATAGATGCAGGTATATATGAAGGAAGTAGTATATATGGTTCGAGTACTTAATCAAAATGTAAATAGTTAGAAGCTATCGTCAAGGGGGAGTCTGTTGGTACACCTTGTGTGACGATAGCAGTCTAAGTATAGTTGGCATTTTGTGTAAGTCAAATTGCGTAATATTGAATATTGGCTAGTGTTTGACATACGTGATTTTGTGTGTTTGATATTTATTGTTTGTATGTTTGAACTTGGTGTAACGTATTACAAGAAGTTCAAACATAAAGTCCAAAGATTAATTCAAACATAAGTTAAAACATATGTTCAAATACAAGTTTGACATGTGAAATTCGAATTTAGGGTAAATTCGAATTTATCATGAAGTCAAATTCGAATTTGTCATGTGGACAAATTCGAATGGGCCTTGGGCCTGGTTCGAGTTTGTCCCAAGACAAACTCGAAATGGTCAGTATAATTAAGGATTAACTCGAATAATTATTAGACTTTTTTTTGCAGAATTTCGAAGAGTGATTAAGCAAAGGCGATCTCGAGTTTACTAGTAATCAGAGAGTGTTTTCGGAGAGAATCATCGTGTAGGTACGTTCGTTGTCGTTCGTATAACATCGTGGTAGTCTCCGTGTGCCGTGCGTGTGATCTTACCGTAGAGCCGCTAACGAGGATTCCGCACTCGTTGGTGTGTGTCGCGTCTAGATAGATCCGTGAGTTCAAGACCTTACAAGCTTTGGAGATAGTTGAATATCAAGCAAACACACCTTCATCAGCTTTGGGCTCAAATTTTGGCAGCTGGTCCCTCTGATTCAGAATGAAGCAGGGACATCCAAACACATCGAAATAGCTAATATTTGGCTTTCTCCCTTTGATTAACTCATAGAGAGTCTTGTTCAACCTTTTCACCACCAAGGATCTGTTTTGGGTGAAGCAGGCAGTGTTGACAGCTTCAGCCCAGAATGATGAAGGTAAACCTGATGCACAAAGCATGGTTCTAGCAGCTTCAATGAGAGTTCTGTTTCTCCTTTCAGCAACTCCATTTTATTGTGGAGTTCTTACAGGTGAAAAGTTTTGTGAAATCCCTCTTTCTTCACAGAAGTCTTCAAGAGTATTGTCTCTGAATTTAGTACCATGATCACTTCTAAGCTGCTTAACTTGAGCAGAGTTCAACATTTCCATCTTTTTGATAAATCCAATGATTTCTCTAGCAGCCTCTCCTTTGCTCTTCAGAAAGATCACCCATGTACCCTGGAGAACTCATCAACCATTACTAGAGTGTATCTTCTACTTCCTAGACTGACTGGTCCAAACAAGTCCATGTGGATTAAGAAGAGGGGAGTATCAATAGAGAAATTATGCTTAGACTTAAAATATGTTTTTCTCTGCTTGCCTTTTCTCACAAGCTGTGCAGAGTTTATCCTTAACAAAGGTTAAAGAAGGCAAAGCTGTTACCAACTCATTCTTACAGAGTTTGTTGATAATCTTGAAGTTCAGGTGTGATAGCCTTTCGTACCATAACCAGTTCAGGTCTGCATTACTTCTTGAGATAAAGCAGGTTTCAGTTGTAGGGTCAGCAGATTTCATGTCCACAACATATACACCTTTCTTCCTTTATGCACACATCACAACTTTGCCTTGGGAATCCAATATGTAACCCAGGTGCTCATCAAAGTTAACCTTGTAGCTAGCATCACACAGTTGACTTGTGCTTACAAGATTATGTTTTAGCCCAGACACATAGGCTACACTTTTTAATACAGCAACACCAACTTGATCAGTTCCATATCATTCTGTGGATCCCTGGACATTGTCACCAAAGGTGACTTTTGGCCCTTTTTCAGGCCTGAGATCACTCAGCAGATCGTTGCAACCTGTCATGTGGGCTGAGCAGTCACTATCCAAGTACCAAACCAGGGATGGTTGTTTGTCCTGCAGGGTGTGATGGGAAAATATTAGTTATTTTTAGGGGAACTCATCATAGGGATGAGTTCTTCTACTTCATCAACATTTATTGATGGACCAGTAATATCCACACTAATATTCCCTATTTGGATTGTATAAGCTTTGATACTATCCTCATTGACCATATTACTTTCAACACTGCTAGTTTTTACAATGTTGGAACTAGCGGAGTCAACAGGCCTCATGTCCTCAGTTTCAGGACAGTCTTTGGCCATATGTGTCTTCTTCCCACATTTATAGTATTTTCTCTTTTTGGCCTTTTTGGAAGAAGTACTTCCAGAAACATATTCTGAATCATTTTTGTTGATCTTTTCAGAAGGTTTAGCAACTTATTACCATTTTTAGAAGAATCTACATTTTGGGTGGAAGGCACAATGACAACAGCTTTGCCTGTATCCTCTTTCCTCTTTTTAGGAGGATAGATTTAAAATACAGGAAGTTTGATTGGCCTTTGACCTTCCACAGGTTTGGGAAACTTATTCCCAAATTTCTCAGGTTGAGCAATGGCTTTGCCTTTGCCCTTACTGAGATGTGATGGATGTTGCCTATCAATATAATCACTACTTTTGGTTTTGAAAGACTTACCTTCATTTATAACCAATTTTCCACTATGATTTAAAAACTTATTTGAAATCACAGCAGATTTGCTTTCAACATAAGACTTACTCCTGTTGAAAGCACGCTGCTTACCTTTTGAACGCTTTTCTCAAAATGATCAGCATCAAAGAGATTAACAGGTTTCTTACCTTCAGCTTTAGACCCAGAGCCTGTCTTGTTAACAGGTTTGGTATCCAAAGCTGCAGCTGCAGCTTGAGCTTGTTTTCCCTTCTTTTGCTTATATGAACTAGCTGAGCACTTAGCATGCTGATTTGATGAAGAACACATTCCATCATCAGTTTTTGGAGCTTTTTCACACAAGCTGTCATTGTTTTGAGGCTTGACAAACCTATTTGTTGAGACTAGCATACCGTTTACATTCTGAAGGAAGGTACTTGGAAGCTCACCAAGAGTGGATAAGTCTTTTTCCAGATTATTTATCTCAACAATTGAAGCTGCTATGTCAAGATTCCCTCCAAGATAGGCTTGGATTTGAGCAGAGATCTGTTGACTGATACAATGGCTGACTTTTTGGGCAGATTGGCACCAAGAGTCAACAATCATTTGCAGCTTCGCATGTTTTGTGTCTGTTTCTCTCTTTTCTTCTAATAAAATGGAATTGATGGAATTGATGTGTTTTAATTCATCAAGTTCAGTTTACTAGTTTTTATTTCAAGATCAGTTTTTAGCTAGGAGATTTCAGACAACAAAACATTATGCTTCTCAATAGCAGCTTTTAGATCAACAAGCAGATATTCAATCTTTTTAACTTTTTCATCAGAACTGTAAGCCATAAAATTTTGTACCTTATACATCATTGTTGGGTTCGAGTTCTCTAAGCTGCTGAGGGCTTCAGCTTCAGCCAGGTCTTGTTTGAAGTTGCTTGTTGATGGGACATCCGTGTTGGCCATCAGACATTTGTTATCTTCTTCATTTGAAGATGAGTCAGATTCCTCCCAATCACATGTCTCAGCCATGAGTCCCTTTTGCTTGTTGGAACACACTGAATCTTCCAACTTCCTCAGCTTAGCCATGGCCATTAGGTACTTAACCTTGTAGCCATCGTCCCTGTTTATCTTGTATGGTATGGATGATTGACCAACAGCTTTAGACACACAATCAGCAGCTATATGTCCAGTTTTGCCACATTTAAAGCACTCAGCCTTAGTTTTATCAAATGCCTTCTTTTTTATGGCACCTCACTTCTTCTGCAGCATTCTTCCACAAAACCTCTTCTTGGTGAATTTCTTGACAAGCACTGCAATCATTTGCTCATCATCTAGTTCAGCAAGATCCTCACAGTCTTCCTCTTCAGACATTTCTTCCATTTCATCATCATCCTGTTCATCAGGTTGTGCGAACACATCACACATCTGACCAGCAGGTTGTCTCACGCTGGCCACTAAGGCAGCACATCTTTTGGACATTTTCAAGGCATTTCTCTTCTGTTGCCTTGACTGCTCATCATTTAGTAAAGATCCATACAGATTTACAAGATCCATACTTTTGATGTTGCCTGAATTTCTTAAGATAGTAGAAAAATAATTCCATTCTTCAGGCAGACTGTCCAACAACTTGTTCACCAGAGTCAAGCTGTCCTTAGTGATCCCAACAGCTTTGAGATCATTGATTAGAGCAGTGAACCTGGTTTAGGTTTCTGTGAGAGACTCATTTGGCTTTGCAAAGATAAGTTCATACTGTCTAACAAGATTGTTGATTCTGTTATCTAGTGTGATAGTGGGACCATCATAGACGGTACACAAAGTATCCCACATCTCCTTTGCAGTCTTCATTTTCTCAACCTGTTTGAACACATCATCAGGAAGAGAAATGACTAGGTTGTTCCTGGCTTTTGCATCAAGAGCAACCAACCTTTTGTCTTCATCAGACCATTGAACTTTGGCCTTTTCAAAGGTTCTGATCTCAAGGGCAGCTCCTTCAACAGCAGGAGTGATAGTAGTAACAGAGGTTGGCACAGAGGGACCCTCCATTAGTATCTCTGGTTGTTGTACATCCAGATTCTCTAGGTAGAGCATCCTTTTGCATTTCCAACCAGAGAAGTTTTGATGATTGAACTTGGGGGGTTTAGCCATAGAACCATTGTCATTGTAAGAGGAGGAACTGGCAGCACTGTTGTCCATGGGAAAGAAAGGAGAATGAGAGATCTAGAGTTAACACACACTCTATCTGCTTGATACCAGTTGTAGGTCCCAAAAAGTATCCTTTAGTGTATTGTTGTAACCTTTAGAGGGGGGGGGGGGTGAATACAGCTAATTAAGAACTCAACACTCTTTTCTCAATGTTTGTGTATATTATTAACAAGTGTTAATTGCAAACAAGCTTAACTGCGGAAAGGTTCAAGCTGAGATGACAGATACAACAGATGTTTAACAAATCTAAGACACACTCAGACTAGATACAATGATTACACTCACTAAGATGAACTCACTGTTTTTACAAGACACAGATGGACAGCTTGAATAAGAACAACTTGGACACACGTTACTGTTTTATTCAAGCAGACTTGCATGCATGAAAAACACGCTTCAATGCATGATCTGAATTTCTCACTCTTGGTTATCTCACAATCCTTAGAAGCTTCCTTTCTATACTCTCACTGAGAATCTCAGTGAAGCTTCTTCATTGGACGATGAGATAGTGGGATGTCTTTCCAAAAAGACAAAATAACTTTTCTGCACATTCTAATAAAGCAGAGTTGTCTTCATGTGGCTGAATCTTTGTCCTTTTCTTTTTGTCTCCGTTACAGAAGACTTTAACCAAAAGAGGAATGTCAACTTTGCATCTTTCTTCTTTTGTTAAGGCCATTTTGATATAAGAAATTGTCTGTCACCCATTTCAAATATCCACTTTGTCTTCATGTAACAGAACAACGTAGGCAGCTTTAGCATCTTCTGTTTTCCACTTTGTCTTCGACTTTGTAAACTGATCTTGTAGTCCAAAATAATACATGAGGACTTGGAAACATATTCCATAAAATGTTTAGCCTGTTCACAAAGAACAGGTTCTATTCACAAAGAACAGAACACTTAGAATTTGTCCAAGCTGCTCTTCAGAGAAGAGCAGCGTAGACAGTTTATGTCCAGCCTGTTCAACAGAATGAACAGGTTGGGCAATTTGCCTTTGTTGCAACGAATGCAATAGGGTATACAAGTTTGACTTATATTGCAAATCACTTTTTAGCTTTCAATAAGGCATTAACAGGCCTTAAATTATACCTTTAGGTGCATCAAACATGTTTGATTAAAAATCTCCTCCTAAGATGTAGAGCAGGTTTGACTGAGGCCTTTTTGTGCCTAACAGACTTTAACTCAAAATGCGATCACGGCCGCGCTGGGTCCATCGCGGTGGCGATCATCAGCGCGACCGCGACCTCTGGTCGTGGCAGCGATCAGGACAACGCACAAAATATCAACTCAGCTCCAGGGAATATCGGCTGAGACCGTAAATTCAAAGTTTTTTTCTCAATTTAGTTCTTTTGATAATTTAGCAACCTACGATCTGCAAAATACAAAAACAATAAACAAAAATTGTCATTTTTGAGCAATTCGAGGTAGAAATTACCCAAATACGAGGAAAAATAAGACGGAAAATAACGTACAAAACACGTCACAACAAATAACCTCACACTTAAGTGTTGCTTGTCCTCAAGCAAACCTGCTCAAAAATATCCTAAGCTAAGCTTCATCTCAAATAAATCTCTCAAACATAATGCGCATACGGACTTAAAAGTAATAAAGATCCGTAAAAGAATGCATTTGAGAGTAACAATTGCAAGAAAGTGTTATCCAAACTAAGAGACGCAAAAAAGTATGAAATAGCATGTTAAATACTTTCGAACCTAGCACCAAGAACTAACACCTCATAAGTATTTCACTCAACACTCATACGTGTATAGACTAATGTGTATATATGCACAAATAATCCACTCGGTGCCAAACATGTCAACAATATTAGCATGGGCAAAAGTAGCACATAAAGGACTTACGCGGTGTAAGGCGGCTAGGTTAAAGGTGCGGAGTTTATGGGAAAATGTAAATGAAAACAAAACAACAGGAACTGTTCTGACAGAAGAAAACGCAGCTGAACACAATTAGAATTAACAAAAGTATGTACAACAAGAACAATGTATAACAAAAATAAAGGTAAAGCTAAGGAATTAATTTTTTCTTTTTTTTCTCTTATATATATATATATATATATAGACACACACACAGATATATACATACGCACACACACACACATCTTTTTTCTTCCTTTTTCTCAATATAATATTTTTTGATCCGTTGATCATATTAGTTACCATGCCTGACACTCAAAAACCACAGCTAATACTAAACTAGAGTCGGTGATCAGTCGATCTAGAAAGTGAACCTCTGAATGAAAAAGCATCAGGGGTACCCATCAAGCTAAAATAATTTCAAACCCATCGGATATATGCATCAAGGCTCAATAGAATGAAAAGTAGCTAAAACAACACCAATAATAGAAAAGCTAACCGCTGCATCTCAAGTCAGATACTGAATAAAGGTAAAAGAAAGCAAAAAGGCTATAAATGGTTCATCGTGTGGCTCTCACCGAAATGAAAGGAGAAAGCTCAATAGGGCTACTAGGGCTGAATAAAAGGCAGAAAATGAACAAAAGAAAGCTAAAAATAGATTATCCTAAGGTTGCCTTTATATGTGTGCCAAATTTTAAAAAAGTATGATTTTGACATGCATTTATATTCAAGTTATACTTCTATCAGTCAACACTAGCATAAACACACATAAAATGAAAATGACCATAAAAATAATGCTATACGGCGCCAATTTTCACGAAATGAATGATAAGGGTAATATGTGTGCTAATATCATGTTGTTTCAGCTCAAAAGTCACAAGATGCATTAAAACGTCTCTCATTATTCAAATAGCATCAAACTCACTAAGTGAGCCCGCATGCAATATAAACTAAACAATATAACTAAAGAGTCTAACGCGCTTCAAAATGAGAGAAAAAATTTTAAAACTTGTTAATTTTAGGTAACAGATGCATAAAATGCACTAAAGCATGCTAACATCGGACAAACAACTCAAAATGCCAATTTTATCACCCCCACCCCACACTTAATATAGACAGTGTCCTCACTATGCAAAACAGTATGCTCAAGTATAAAAATGAGCAATAAACAAGAACAGAATAACTCCCCTGAACTGCTGAATGCTGCCAGGCATATTTAGACTGATAAAGCTGAACTGACTTCCAGCAAGCATCGCTGCCATGGTCCAGCCTCGACGGATCACAACCACAATCAACTAGAAGTACATCAGCAACCATAAAAAAATACAGATATAAAGTGCGATATATATACAACCCAACTAAAAAGTGCAATAATGTAATATCCAAAAAGAAAAATAAAAATAAAAAGAAATACAAATGTCCCTCCTACTGATCAAGACTCTGGAGGAGGTGGCTGCTTGGATGAAGAAGCATCTGGTGAACAAATAAAGCGCAGGTCGCGTATGGAGCGATGCTCAGGAGAAGGCCGAGGCTCTGAAGAAGGGCTCTACGGGCGTGTGCGAGAACTAAAAGTACCGGGGTGGGAAGAAGAAGATTAAATGAACATACAAGGGTGAAAAGACTCCGACTCGGTAGACTCAGAATGAGTGGGAGATAGACGAGGCTGGGCTAAGGGTTAGGATATGGTGATAGTGGCAGTGGTAGTGATAACAGGAGTGTGGATAGGAACAGTAGCAGGGATTAGAAAAAATGGAAAAGAAGATGGGATGGAAGTGGAGATGGGATCAGGATGAAGTGGGATATGTGACAGGGCTAGGGATAGTAGTGGTAGAAGAATAGACAATGGAAGGGGTGAAAATGAGGTGGCAACGGGGAGAAAGAGGGAGATGATGGATAATGGACTAAGCTACAGAGGTAAAATAGCGATAGAAGTTATCCATGTCAACCACTAGCCCTATTAGAACACCCCGCTAAGAAAGAGGAGTGGAGTCGCCTACCATGATGGGGTATACTGTGGAAGTGTAGGTGGATGTGGATGTAGAAAGTTGGGTGGTGGGAGAAGGAGACGGATAGGTAGGCAAAAGGGTAGAACACGTAGTGGGAGTGGGTAAGAGAATGCACTGAGCTACTGGGACTGCCTGCCGATTAGGCGCCGCCTCGCCACCACCGGGCTCCATCTCATGATCCTCAAGTACATCAGGATCAACCTAACCCAGAAGATGTTGTTGGTCGCATGGGAGCATCCTCATACCCACGAGACTCTCAACTCCGAGCCTAAGATGCTGCGCTGTAGGGACAACAGTCAACCCCGGCTCCACAACTAGATCGGAAAAAACCCCAAGATTATGCGCTAACCGCGTAATATACATCCCACCTACTAATGGGATCAACGCTACCCATCCATAAGCATCCGCAAAAAACTAAGCAAGCCAAAAAGAGAACTGAATTGTGCAGTCAAGGTCCAATAAACGGTTCAGCATCATCCGATCTCTATGGGAAACCGTCTCAGGCTCCCTGCAACACGCGATACTGGTCTCCACAATTCGGAACACAATACAATGCAACAGGTCACGGAAGGTTGTCGCTTTCAAGCTGTGCGAATCGTAAACTCCCGGTGCAATTGTCATCCAAAATGCCAGCTTAAAGAAACCTTCAGCTTGCTCGCGTATCGCTGTAGAAAAAAGCATCATCATATACTTCTGACTCTCTATACATCCCAGACAAAAGCCCTAAATCCCTAAGGGAAATCCTACGCTCTATTCCTCCTAAACGAAAATGCATCGACACTGCAATCGGATCAGTAGTTGACTCATCGAGGAAAAAGGTGGACAAACTGTATGGTAAGCTCATGCAGACCAGCTCGTCTATATCTAATAATTGGATAAAAGCATGGGGGCGAGAATCGCTAACTGGAGGATGTGCCAAAATACTCCTCAGCCGAGCAGCGATGCCCAAGGACTCCATCGGCGACCCACTAACAAAGCTGGTTGCAATAATCTTCTTCCTCCGAAGAGAAAGAACCTTCTCCCTGTCCTTTGGGTCCTCAAAGAGTAGAAATCTATGAGGACCACAAGGAGGACGACCACCACCATCACCACCACCAGGTGGTGGAGGTGGGGGAGGAGTAGCAGAGGTAGACGTTATCAGCATGAAAATAAAATAGAATAAAATAGGACCAATGAACACGAAAACAAAATAAATAAATAAAACTAAGGAAACCTAAATAAAATATACTAAAAATACTAAAATAAACCTAAATAAAAAAAAAATAGACAAAGACGTTAAAATAAAACCTAAGTAAACCTAAACAAATATGAAAGTAATATAACAAACTAAAAATACTAAAAATTAAAATATAAATAAATAAATAAATAAAATGACTAAAGCAAACCTAAATAAAGAAACAATTAAAATAATTTTGTTTTTTTTGTTTATAAAAAACATAATCGCGGGGAGCGATGGAATGGGCGCAACCGCGTTGAATCACGGTCGAGATCAAAACAACACGACCGCGCTCTTTATCACCGGCCAAACACAACTATCCCGGGCAGCGATGAGCTGAACGCGACAGCGATGGATCGTGGTCGTGCTCATACTATGAAAATTAAAACCTTGAGTACCGTAACAAAAAGTAAAGTGACTCAAAGATGATCTAATGAGGCATTATTCTAGCTAAGCATGAAAGGAAAATTAAACCAACAAAATGCATTCAATTAAGAAATAAAGCAAAATAACTTTGACTGAAAAAGTCAAACAGAAATGCTAGAAATTAAATCAAGCAAACATGCTTTGAGAACAAGACCACTAGCATCAGTCATGCAATCCTAGGAAACATACTCAATGGAAGGTGTTACACTTATGATTTCAATTTCTAGCTAAGAATTTTGTTTGTAATAACGTACTTTCATTTATGCAAGTTTTTATGTAATATTTCAAGTACAAGGACCAATTATGTAATTTTCCCAAGGTTTCCATGTATACAAATGCCATAATGAGTGGAGGGAATCAGTTATGAATGAAGAAATACATTGTAGTAATATATTTTCTCTCAACAGTCTATTGATCTTCTTCATCCTATAGAGTGTTTGCGTATTATTCACATTGATAAATCAGATTATATGTTGCTCTATATGTCATGATTGTGTAATATCTGGGAAATCAAGCTTTCAATTGGTATCATCAAATTATACATTACTCTATATGTCATGATTGTGTAATATCTGAGAAATCAAGCTTTCAATTAGTATCAGAGCTTGGAATTGGATTTCAACCTGGAGTTGTGTTTAAAAACCGTAGCCTGCTCTTCATCTTCTTCTTATTCTCTAAGAGGTCCAAATCTCTAATTTTTTGCTACACTATTGTTTGTGTGTTGTTTTTAATCATCAAAATCATTTTTATTCTGCAAAACCACATCATTTTCATGGAGGAAATGAGTTCTTTTTTAAACCATCTGTGTTCGTCAAGTTTCATGACCTGCATCTCAAATTTGACCAAATTACCATCAAATTTTGTGTTATAAATGTTTACTTGTGCCGAAACTGACTTATTGAGCTCTTTATTTAACATTTTTGTGAATTAAAAACCTGTTTTGGGTGAAAAATCTTAGAAAAATCAAGAGAATCTGGAAATATCGAAACCTTCATTAGTTTCGGTATCTCTCGGTAGTGAAAGGTACCACTTGGTGAAAAGTTGTTCTGAAAGTTACAAAAAGGGTTTCCTTTTAAAAGGTTTTGGTAAAGGTCAAAGGTTAATTTCACAAAAAGGGTTACTGACTGAAAACTTTTTCTGAAAGTTACAAAAAGGGTTTCCTTTTAAAAGGTTTCGGTAATAGTCAAAGGTTTCGGTACTGGTCAAAGGTTTCGGTACTGGTCAAAGGTTTCGCTAAAATTAGAGGTTTCGGTGATGGAAAGATTTTCAGTATTTTGAAACTTCTTTTAATACCAAAACCCTGTAAGTCTAGGTAATTTCTTTTGAAGTCTCGGTAATACCAAAACACTAAAGGTTTCGGTGTTTTGAAAAGAATTGCTAAATGTCGTAACTTTGAAAGTCTCGGTAATACCGAAACTTTGAAAGTTTCAGTGTTTTCAAAATTTTGAAATTTCTTTTTAATCTTTTCAAGGTTATAGCACTCCTGTTTTTAATGCTTTGTAAAAACAATCATCTCCAAGTTTTCAATTTTAAGATCTTATTTTCAAAACCAATAATGGCAAATGAGGCACTGATCTTAGGAACGAATATATGTCCTCCGGTGCTCTACCGTGGGGAGTATGATCAGTGGACAAGAAGATTCTTGAGATTCTTGACATTGCATGACCTGGGCTCACTGATGCTCAAATCCCTAGAAGAAGGTCCTGCAGAGTATTTTACCATCATACCTGCTAAACGTAATAATGATCCACCAATTCCCAAAATTCGGGAACCACGAGGTCCTCAGACTGAACAGAATAGGTTCAGAGTTAAAGCTAACATTGAAATAGAGAACTATAACCTACAAGCCTTTCCTAAAACAATTCTAAAACTGTATTGATAGTCAAGAGACTGGATAAGCCATGTGGGATGAAGTTACCTACCAGATGCGAGGGTTCGAAAAGGGTTACAAGATAAAAAGGGAGAACATCAAATCTGCCTTCTCCAAATTCAAGGCTCGAGACGGAGAAACTCTTGGAAGTACATATAATCATTTCTGCTTCGTTTTAAATGAATTGAAGAAGGGCAAAGTCCCCATCCCACTGGATGACATCAATCTCCCTTTTCTTGTTTCTCTATGACCTGAATGGAGCTCCACCATTCGTGTAGTAAAGAGAAACTTGACCTGAATGATATCAATATCCCTTTTTTATTTGAAAATCTGTAAGAAATTCAAGACTATGTTGATGATCATCTAACAATGAGGAACCTGGTTGATTCTTTATCTGCCAGTGGGACCAGACCTGTCAATGATCCCCTTGCCCTGGTGACTAATAACCGAGGCAAATCCCCAGCTATCTTGTAAGGTCTTGACTCTACGGATCTAACTCGACGCGAAACCGTCCAACGAGAGGGGAATCCTCGTTAGCGGCTTGATGGTAAGATCACACACATGGAAACACGGAGAATACCACGGTGTTAGACGAACGACTACGAACGCCCCTACACGAGGATTCTCACCGAAACAACTCTCTGGAAACTTGCAAGTTCGAGATCGCCTTTGCTAATCATTTTGATAAAATGTCTGCAAAAGTCTGATAATTAATCGAATTAACCCTCAATTATACTGACATATTCGAGTTTGTCTTAGGACAAATTCGAATTTACCTATAAATTCGAACTTCACATATTAAACTTATGTTTTAACTTATGTTTGAATTTATCTTTGAACTTTATGTTTGAACTTCTTGTATTACATTACACCAAGTTCAAACATACAATCAACCAATTATCAAACACACATAATCACACATAATCACATATATCAAACACTAGTCAATATTCAATACCAAGTTACTTGACTTACACAAAATGCTATCAAAACTTAGAATGCTATCGTCACATAGGATGTACTAACAGACTCCCCCTTGACGATAGATTCTAACTAATTACATTTTGACTAAGTACTTGGTCCATATAGACTACTTCCTGCATATAGACCTATATCTATACATATTCTTACTATCTTTTGGAACTTCCTGGCTTCAGATCTCCATCCTTCGTGGAAGAAGATAGGCTGATCATGTAGCTTCTTCAGGTCGTCCTTTGATAGATTTATTAAGTGCAGTGGATCATACACTTTCAAAATAACTTTGTCTTGTGTTTCTTCCATTATTGCTTCAACAGTCTCATTATCGATATACCACCACTTCATGTTACTTAAAACATTTGTGGCATCGATTTCATTGGCACATTCTTCAAACATCTTACAGGTTTGTATACCATTCTGGCCCATGGCCTACCTGTATGTGGATCAATTCTAGATTCATCCTCCACTCTCTTTCCGGTCCTCGGCTTCAGCCTTTCAAATTTACCTGACCGACCCTCTTTCATGATAATCTCTGCAATCACTTCAGCATACGGGTCGTCACCAATATTAATCAGCTCTTTCCATGCCAACTCCTTTACTTCAACCTTCGGCAATGCATTAAAAACTCTAAGTGTCCGCCTTCGGTATTGAAGTCCATCTCTCCTTTTCAATATGAATAGCTGCAATTCTCGGTCAAAGAACCAGTTTATAATTCCACCAGAAAGATTTTTGAAGCCCGGAACTCTCATTCTTCTCTTCATCTTCAGCTTTGTCTTCTTTTCTTCTTTCCTGAACCATAGATTCATCAATTTAGCCCTAGATGGCTCTTTCTCGGCTTCTTTAAGTTCAGAATCCACTACCGAGGCTAGTTTGATCTCATCAATATCAATCACATTGTGATTGTCTTGGACATATAACTCTGTGATAGGCTGTGAGTTTACAAGCACTTCATTGACATTGTCGTCTTCATCCTCTATCGCTTCGTCATCGGATCTCCAATAATTTCCTCCAACACGAATTCTCCTTCCTCCAACTCCTCTATCTCATCCTCAAAATCAAACTCCATCACTTCTTCCTCAATATCCCTCAAAGCGTCTATCATCTCGCTCTCAAAAGTCTTTGAGGGACTAGCTTCACCTCCTTCACCTCCTTCAGCTCCAGATTGACTCGGCTCCCCCTGAACTTCGGCGTGTTCAGCAGAAGAAAAATCTACTGGCTCACTATCTTTTGGTGCATCGGGATCATTGCCTTCGTCATCTTCCCTTCTCAACTCTTCAGTATCCCTGCAACTAGTCTCCCCCTGAGCCTTTAGGTTTTTCATTAGTTGCTCAATGAGGGACCTCATAGTTCAGATCTCTGCAGCCTGATCGGCGACGAATGTCTTCAATTCAAGATTTTCTTTATCGATATTTTCGTTATGTGCTTGAAGCTCGCCGACGACTTTAGTAAGTTGAAATATTTGGACTTGCTGGAAATCTACCTTGCTTCTGAGCTCAGAAAACCTTTGATTGTCAGTAAAGGTGGATGTGGTAGATGGAATGGATGTGATAGGTGATGGGATGATTGGTGGAGGAATTGATGGTTGAACGGGTGGTGGTGGAATAGATGCTTGAGCAGATGGTGTTTCAGGCTCAGAAGCTGAAGCAGACGAAGCTCCTAGCATGAACCTATGCCGTTTGGCCTTTTGCCTAGGCACCAACAGAGCTGTATCCTCAATCTCGAAATTAGAGTCATCTTCATCCGAGTCTCTAGATGCTCTCCTCTTCTCTGCCTCTTGGTCAATAACCACTATTCTGGATCCATATCTGCCTATTCGGACAGCCGGATCTTCCATCTCTTCTCTTGGTGCCTCAACCTCGATCTCCTCTACTTCCTCTGATGATGACTCAGAGGTGGTCACTGCCTGACCAACAAGCTCGCATAAGATCATCAATAGTAGTTGGAGGCTCCAAAATATCACCAACAAGCTCAGTAGTGATCTCTTCTTGAGCATGAGAGCCTTGAGCCCAAATCTCATCCAAAGTCTCCACCCGTGGATCAATTACGGGGGCTACAACTGAAGGACCCGCAGCGTCCGTTAAAGGACCTGCTTCCAGTGACTCCTGCACTCTGCTCGTTGAAGGCCTTGAAGCCTGAGTCTATCTAATTTGAGCTCTCTGCCTCCTTCTTGGTTGTTGTTGAGGCCTCTGTTGTTGCTGTTGTTGTTGCGGCTGCTGCTGTACTTGAACTTCCCCAGCCCAGTTCGAACCTTCCGGGGCCTCAAAATCAGGATTTACCACAGGACCAAAAAGTGGTGCATCTATTGGTCTAACCAATTCACCCCTACGGGCATTGTGCGCTTGACCATCTACAAAAATCCTCTTGTCAATCACGGCGACACTCTGAATTTCTGGCAATTGCGGCAGGTTGGGCAAAAAGTGTCTGATCAGCATCATAACTAGGATACATCAAAAACCTTTTTCTTGCTGGAGCTGTTATTTGGTGAACAAACTCCGCAAAGAACATTTCGGAGTAACTAAACCTCTGGTAGTAAACCAATGCTATCATCGCCGATTGCATCTTCGACACGATGTAGTCAAAACCGACTTTCTTTGGAGCGAAGCACACCATGAAGACATGTGCCAGATACCTCCACTGCCCTATTAAACCACTTTTCATGTACGATGCCTTTGCCACATCAAGGCCATACCCCATCCTTAAGAATGCTGCTTGCCTAACTTCCAACGGGAAGTCAATTGGCCCAGCTTCCTGCTCGGCTGTTCCCAACTGCAAAACCCTGCGCAACATATCGGCGGAGAACACGAGAGGCTGTCCGACGATCCTTGTCCGCAATACTGTCGGAGTTACTGTACAGTCGACCTGCAGATGATCCCAAAATTGTCTAACGTAAGGCAGCACGATCTGCACATTATGCGAAAGGGCATACGACACCCTTGAAGCAGCCAAAAAATCCACCATCTGGCGAAATGCTTGAGCCTTAGGAAGCTCACGGTCTGGTGACACGACCATATTATGCTTTTGAATAAACGCTCTATCCCCCATATCTGCACAAAAAAGTATACAATATATTAGAATGGACAAAATAAAAATAAACTTGTTTAAATTCAAATTTGTTTTATTGTGAACTTATGTAAGTTCAAAATCCAACACATATGAATTTCTACAAGTTTGATTTAAAAATTAGTTAAATATTTTGGTTTTAACAACAAATTCAAATATCATGTTCGAAATTAACCTTCATTCGAGTTTATTGATATGTTCGAATTTAGGCACAAATTCGAATCTAAGAACAAACTCGAAAGTCGGCTTTTTCAAAACAAAAATCCAAGAGTTAAACCAATTTAGACTTAGAAAATCACATTCATTAGTCCTAATTGGTTCTAATTGAAGATATTTGCCACTTATTTGAAGTTTCACCTGTTCAAACTTTGTGATTTTGAATTACAATGTTCAAACCCTTAAAACCTCAAATCTAGTCGATTTTGGCTCAAATTGAGTCTAAAACTTCCTAAATCTTGTATGATGATGTTGATTATACCTAGATTTGGTGTTATACTCGAATACAAACGGACAAAACTTCGATAAACAGGAGAAAACTCGAATACGACAAACTCGAAGGTATAAACTCATAATCGCTCTGAACAAACTCGAAGGGTTAAATTCGAAAGTAGGTGAACAATGAATGTTCACTGTTGACCTATATATACTAACCACCTTCGAATTTGTCTACAAATTTGAATTTACTGCCAAATTCGAATGTAACATTCGACTTTGTCTTAAATTCGAATTTAACTGAAAATTTTGAAAATTTTGAAAATCGTTGAATTAACTTCAACTTTTTCAATTTTTCCAACTTTTTCGTGTAACGGAACAAACAATGCAAATTTTATTTACACTAAGCACAAGATTTTCACGCAATGTTTATTTATTCAACTAACAGTGCATCCTCAGTAACTTTGACCTTTTGCCTAAATAAAATAAAATAAGATAAAATAAAATAAAAGGAAATAAAGTAAATTAACATTTTTGAAAAAAATTTTAAACTTAAACTAATCTACAATATTTTTAAAATTTACTACCTATACTTTACACTAACAGAATATTTTATGCAAGAATAGTCAAAGAAAGGTTCAATCAGATAGCGGTGTCAAATACGCACTTTCAGTATCTTACTTTCACACTTAGAAATTTTTGATTGTTTGTCGTGACACACATTTCTAGACGATTGTTGGTATTATTTTCCCTTTAAACATGTTACACTTTGGAATATCCCTTGGCCTTTTTATTTATCAAGAAATTACCTTACGTGACTCATACTTAGACATACGTTTACGAACAAGGCATACACACAATGATTATAACTTTTCGGTATTGCAAACTTTCTTTAGAAGGCAAACGTCGGACACAAGTCTGTATTTACATACAACAGAGTGTCTTAGTTTGTCTTAAAGTTTATTTTTAAAGCTAGCAAGACAGCGGTGACAGGTCTGTACCGACGTACAACAAAGCGACTTATCTTGCTAACTCGAGTCAAACCAGAGGCAACAGGTCTGTACTTACGTACAACAGAGTTACTTGTTTTGACTCTCAACTCAGTATCATGATTTTTCTATTCGTTTCATTTCTTTAAGATGTATCTGATGCTGCTATAAATCCCCCAGAAAGTTTGCATACCTCATTTATAATCAATGTCTGTATGTCTCTAACATAAAAATTAAGACCATTTGGTCATACATCTAAGTTAGTGACACGTCTGACTTTTTCTTGAATATTTTATTAGCCTTGAGACTCCCTTTATGTATTATGCCTACCAACATATCAAACTAGATAATGTATAACACTTAGAATTTTAGGTGCATTATGTGTGAAAGCTTAACACTTAGAGATTGTAAAGACTGTGCTAATTTTCGTCACTTTGAACCTATGTATCTAAGACTTAAATCATTTTCTGATATTCTCTTTATTTAACTTTTTGTAGTTTTTCTCTCTTTTTTCTTTTCTTTTTCATATATAAGAGTAAGAAAATAAGATAATCTACTAACTTACTATAAAAAGAAATTCTCCTAAGCTACTAAACTTACTATAAAAAGAAAGAACTTTAACTGCTATAAAAGAAAATAAACTCTACTAAGGTCAATTTACTTTGGATTTCGCATTCCGTTTAGTTGAACTAAATACTCGAAACGTGACTTATCAAAAGATTTGGTAAATAAATCTGCATTATTATCATCCATTGCAACTTTTACCAGCTTAATTAAGTTCTTTCAGCACAATCACGAATAAAGTGGTGTCTTATGTCTATGTGCTTGGTTTTACTGTGTTTAACTGGATTATTTGTTATTGCAATAGTTGACTGGTTATCTATCCTAATAACAGTATGAGTATAAGTCAAACTGTAACACCGCAATTGTTGCTGTAACCAGAGAACCTGTGAACAGCAACTACCAGCAGCAACATATTCGTCCTCGCACGTTGACACAGCTACCGAAGTCTGTTTCTTGCATTGCCAGGAAACGAGCCTCCCTCCAAGGAACTGTCAACCTCCAGTTGTTGACTTGCGAGTCAAGCTGCATCCTCCGTAGTCTGAATCCGTGAATGCCTCCAATTGCAGATCACCCTCCGCGTGTTACCAAAGTCCCAGCTTCCGTTTCGGCTTGAGGTATCTCAGAATCCACTTCACAACTTTCATGTGCATCTCTTTTGGATTAGCTTGAAAGCTAGCACAAATACACACAACAAACATTATGTCAGGTCAGGAAGCAGTTAAATACATGAGTGACCCAATCATGTCCCGATATAACGGCGGATCCACATCGGTATCACTTTCTGTACCCGGTACGAGATTATGATTCACTTGAATCGGCGTGCTGAAGTGAGCTGTCAGCTTGGTTCCTTCCATCCCGAAGTGCTCTAAGTTGTCGTAGACTTACTTCGTCTAATGAATAAACATGCCCTCCTTCCTCTGTTCGACTTGCAAACCCAGAATGAAGTTTAACTCACCCATCGCACTCATCTCAAACTTAGACTTCATCACCTTTTCAACGTCTGTGCACATCTGCTCGTCTGATGATCCGAAAATTATATCATCGACGTACACTTGTACCAAGATGAAATGCTCACCTTTTGCTTCACGAACAGCGTACTATCTATTCTCCCTCTTTCAAACCCGTTGTCTAAAAGATGATTAGATAGAGTCTCGTACCACGCCCTCGGTGCTTGATGTAATCCATACAAAGCCTTATCTAACCGATACACTCTGTCTGGATATTTCGGATCTATAAACCCGGGCTGCTGTTCCACATATACCAGTTCCTTCACTTTCCCATAAAGGGAAGCACTCTTAACATCTAGCTAATAAACTTTAAAACCTTTGAAGGAAGCAAATGCCAGAAACAAACGAATTGCTTCAAGCCTTGCCACTGGCGCGAACACTTCATTGTAATAGATTCCTTCCTCTTGGTTGAAACCCTTTACCACAAGCCTTGCTTTGTTGCGAGTGACTATACCCCGATCATCTCTTTTGCACTTAAAAACCCACTTGGTTCCTACTGCAACTTCTCCTCGAGGTAACGAAACTAACTCCCACACTTCAAGTTTCCTAAACTGTGACAGTTCTTCCTGCATCGCTTCAACCCAAGAGTTGTCTATTAGTGCCATTTGCATATTTTTCGGCTCTACTTGCGAGATGAAACATGAGTAGAGGCAGGTGTGAAAGGCCTCCGAGTCATTGATCATCGACAACAACACTGTGTTGTTATTCAAACTACTCCTAGTCCTTACACCAGCATTAGTATTTCCTATGATACTCTCAATAGGATGATTCTTGTTAATCCTAGATGTTTCTATCTCGTCAACTCTCAGATTATCTCCCAAATTTGATCCTATCTCTTCTAATGGGGGAACGACTTCAGACTCCACATTTTCTTCCTCATGGACACTGTCTTCAGAGTTAGAACTTGTTGTCTGATTTTTGTTTGTAGGCATTTCAGAATCATTTTCTTCTGGAGAACTATCTTCAGTTGATGTAGGCTCGGATGTTGATGGAAAGGTGGTCCTCGGAAAACTTTGACCCTCGTCATTCAAATTTAATGACGACAAGTCCTGTTCGATTGTACCTGCATTTCCATCCAAAGGAATGTTAAATGACTCAAACAATTTGTCATAATCAAATATCCATTTCGGACCAGTTTGGGGTTCATGTGTATAACTTGTGACTTCAATGTTATACACAATCTCTACTGTACCATTTGATTTATTAAAAACCCTTTTATTTGGTGAATTAGGCACATAACCTAGGAAATAACCTTCGTCAGCCTTTTCACCAAATTTTGGTTGATGTTTTGTTTTCATTAGCGTACATGGTACCTCAAACGGTTCGAAGCCAGTTAAATTTGGTGGCCTTTTATTAAAAACTTCATAACAGGTTTTGTTCAATGATTTGACAGTAAGGACCCAGTTTAAAACATGGCACGCGGTATTCACTGCCTCCCCCCAAAACATGGTAGGATGCTTTGAATTCGAAAGCATGGTCCTTGCTGCCTCAATCAAAGTCCTGTTTTTCCGTTCGGCCACCCCATTTTCTTGTGGCTCATAAGGTGCACTAAATTGATGCACTATGCCCTTTGATAGGCAATATACACCAATAATCGTGTTTTTAAATTCTGTTCCATTATCACTTCTGATACGCTTAACCCTCGTTCCGTCAGAATTTTCCACTTGGTCTAAGAACCTGATGAGCTTGGCAGCCGGCTCGTCCTTTGTACCTAAAAAGAAAACCCAAGAAAAACGTGAGTAATCGTCAGTAATAACCAAACAGTACCAACTACCACCTATACTCCTTTTGTTGATTGGTCCAAAGAGGTCCATATGCAACAAATCGAACATGACAACTATTGAGTTCTGAGTCTTGGACTTGTGTGATTTCTTGTGTTGTTTTCCTTTCTTGCACGGTAGACACTTGTCCTCGAACTGAAAACTCTTCATGGGAACACCTTGCACCAATCCATTTTTTGTAATGTAGTTCATTTTTCTTAGGTGCAAGTGTGCCATACGGCTGTGCCATAAAACCGATTCAGTCTCTGAAGCTTTTGATAGTAGACAAATTGGTCCCATGGAAGACTCTGGCTTGTTCATGTCGAGCATGTACAGGTCATTCTTCCTTGGAGCCCTCATCAGAATCCATTCTTCAGGTACTTTGAATCCCGGTTTCAGCACTAACGCCTCAGTATCAGTGAAGAGTACTGAGTTCTTCTTATCAATGCCTCAACATGTTCATACATCAGTTCTAATCTAACACACTGTTCGCTCAGCTTGTTCTTTAGAACTACGACATCTTGTGCATCTGCCTTAAGCTTATCCCTAAGATCTTTCTTAATATCTACTAGGCTAGCGTTGTCGGATTTTAATGATTCATTCTAAGCAGATATATTTTTATGTGATTCAAGTACTAAATTTAACATATCGTTAGACGTAGCACACAAAACACATAAATCATGGATAATAGAAAAGTTCAGAGTTACCTTGGCATGATCTGATTCCACGTTGGCCATCTGTGCGGCGAACTCTAGAATTGTCTAATCTGCTGACTTTTCTACCCACATGGGACTGCTTTCATTCTGATTGTTGTCCCCTGTAATTTCCTCTGCTCCATCACTTCCCGTTTCGGTCACTTCAGCCATAAAGGCTCTAGCATTTGACTTTGGATGTGTACTCCAGTCATAAGTTCCATCTAGCTGTCTGTCTGATGTGACGTTGGATAACAGACCATCTATATTCGCCTGACTGGTCGAACTACCTGGCAGATATCTCCCTGGAGATTGATTCTGATACTGGTTCTGGTAGTTTTCTACTTTCGTTCTCTGACACTCTCTAGCAAAGTGTCCTAACCCCTGACAGTTGTAACACTTAACCTTGGATTTATCAAACCCAATCTTATTGTTACTAACGTTGAGGTTTCTGCCTGTCCTCTTGATGAATCTTTTAACTCTCTGAGTTACCATGGCCAGTTGCCATTGCAAATCCATCTCTTCTAGATCATCAGGATCTACCTGATCATAATCCTCATCCCAAAGCGCAGGATCGTTGATTTTGCCCTGAACGCAATTGACATAAGCGGCCACAAATGAAGCCAACAGATTCAGATGGTCTTCAGCAGATTTTGCGCTCATAGGCATCTTTGAATACCCTTGAGATGTAGATGTAGGTGTAGCCTGATTCTGCTTTTCTTCTGGTCTAGCAAACCCTAAGAAAGCCCTACTCACTGAGTCTTCTGATTCAACCGGTGTCGATGTCTCTCCCGAGAAGAATGCTGTAGCCGTCTTCACATCAGTTGCCCCTGAAGATTTGGACTTCCCAAAGTACATGTCCGGATCTTGTACTTGTTCGTAATCCCTTTCCTTCTTCAGCAATTCAAAGTGATATGCCCTCAGCGTTCCTATAACCTTATCTAGGGTTAGAGTATAGAACTTGTCTTCATCATTGATGCAGGCCCAAGTATAGAGGATCGGGCCATTCTGTTTCTGGAGGCCCAAGATAGGGCCCGTAATAAAAGGGGCTAAACGGAAACGGCCCTAACTTTTGACTCGGGTCTCCGTTTGGGGCGAATCAGGTGTCCAGACGACCGTTGGCTCGAGCTCCACGCAGTAACACATTGTCGAAGGCAGTTCGCCCAACCGTTCGGCCCAAATTCGACGTGGAGTGGGAGTTATGGGCCTTTTTATGAATTTTATCGGTTATTTGGGTTTTTATTTTTGTTTCCTGGGTCGACCCGCTGGGTTATTTGACCCGTTTTAAGTTTCCTGTTTCTTTTTAAGGTGTGTTGAACTTATGTATGAGGACAGTTTTATGAATTAAGAAATTTTCTCTTTTTTCCAAATTTCCGAGTTCAAAATCGGTTGTTTGAAGCCTAATCGTTTGGCATTCCATGGAATCAACAAACTTTTGTTAGAGATTATTCTGGAATTCTTTGAATCAACAGAATAGTCTATATTTCCATTTGCTACGCTGCATCAATCATGCTTTATCAGCGCCACATACATTTCCCAGTTGGCTGGCAAAGCATCTAGAATTTTGTTAATTTTCTCTGTTTCACTATACTCCACATCGTGGCTGTCTAACTCAGTTAGCAAATGATAGAATCTGGTAATTGTCTCATCCAGCTTTTCGTTCTTCAAGGCTTTGAAGATCGCGAACTGCTGCTTGAGCATTACCATTCTATTCTTTCTGACCCTCGGGTTACCTTCACACCGTTTCTCTAAAGCATCCCACAGCTATTTTGCTGTCTTCTGATTACGGAAAGTGTGCAAGATCTCCTGAGGTAATGTCATTCTAATGATAGCGAATGCACGGTTCTCGGCTCCATAGATCTTTTTATCGTCGTCCTTCATCTTTGAATATGGCACAACCTTTTGTCGTCCTTCAATCTCAGCCGTAGGTGGAATGTATCATTCGTCTATACAAATCCACATCCGCGTATCATTAAACCTCGCGAAGGCGGCGAACCTATCCTTCCACCAGCAATAATCCTCTATTTTCATCAACTTAGGTGGAGAATTCGCTTTTCCGACCTCGTGATCCATCTCAATAAACCTCTGTAGACTTGTCGTTGTTTCAAATATTTTTGAATTGAAACTTAATTAATTTAATTCGAAATTAATTTAAATTTCTTTTTTCAAATTTGAATAAATTCGAATTTAATTAATTTTAAATTTGTTTGGAATTAAATTCGAAATTAAGTTTGAAATCCAACTAAATTCGAAATTAATTGCAAATTCGAAGGTTCACCTAAATTCGAAGGTCCAAATTCGATTTTAGAGTAAAATCGAAAGCCAAGCAAATTCGAATTGGCCAAACTCGAATCAAACCCTAAGGAACCTCGAAAGGAGCGTATTTTCAGTCAAACTCGAAAATGAGAAAAACCGTAATACCCTCTTAATAAACTCGAGCACCGCAAGTTCGAAAAACGGCTAATACTTCGAGTTTTTCAAGTTTTCAGATTAAACCAATATTTTTACGAGTAAAAATACTGATTTCTATCAAAAACTTGAACTACTACAAAGTATTTTCCGAGATCTGACTTGTTAAACTCGAAAAACCTCCAAACAAGTGATATTAACCGTCCAAAACGTCAAGAAACCTAGGATGTTGCTTATGAACACGAAGAACACCAAGAAAACCCCAAAGTCTCTGATACCACTTGTAAGGTCTTGACTCTACGGAACTATCTCGACGCGACACCATCCAACGAGTGCGGAATCCTCGTTAGCGGCTTGACGGTAAGATCACACACACGGAAACACGGAGACTTCCACGGTGTTAGAAGAACGACTACGAACGCCCCTACACGATGATTCTCTCCGAAACAACTCTCTGGAAACTTGCAAGTTCGAGATCGCCTTTGCTAATCGCTCTGATAAAACGTCTGCAAAAGTCTGATAATTAATCGACTTAACCCTTAATTATACTGACCTATTCGAGTTTGTCTTAGGACAAATTCGAATAAGGCCCAAGGCCCATTCGAATTTGTCCTCATGACAAATTCGAATTTACCTATAAATTCGAACTTCACATATTACTCTTATATTTGAACTCATGTTTTAACTTTTGTTTGAATTTATCTTTGAACTTTATGTTTGAACTTCTTGTATTACACTACACCAAGTTCAAACATACAATCAACCAATTATCAAACACACATAATCACATATATCAAACACTAGTCAATATTCAATACCAAGTTACTTGACTTACACAAAATGCTATCAAAACTTAGATTGCTATCGTCACACAGGTTGTACTAACATATCTCCTGGTCCTACAGAGATTCTTAAATGGGTCAGTCAAGCTACGAACCTGACAATTCTTCTGACTCTGAAATGCAAAACATCCATGATCAATTAGCTCTTCTAATAAACAAATTCAACCAGCGGTTTTTTAAGAAAAAGACAACAATAACTTGAGATATGAAACTGGTTCTCGTATGCATAGGGAAAAGAGAAACGATGATTGGAGAGAAGAGAGGCGAACTGATCGTAGAGATAATACCAACAAACCCAGGAGAACTGATCATTGTGAGGAACCACGAGGTGATCACTAAGACGAATGGAAAATGGAGAGGGAGGAGAGACGCGAGAATCACCGAGATGACACTAGCAACCATGATGAGGAGAGATTTGAGAGGCTAACTGGAGAGGACAGAAGGAGCAGACCTAAAGACAAGCTTGCAAAAATCTGGGAAGAGTCTTGTCTACTACAAGTGTGGCGAACCTGGTCATTTCGCTAGAGAATGTGTTAAACCCTTTCAACGAAATTCTGACTACTATCGACGAAAATTGGCAATGATTGAAAGGAAAGAAGGGGATAAAGCACTAGTAGCAGAGGATGACTATTAGATAGATGATCAAACCGATGATGAAAATGATGGAGCTAATGATGTTCCATGTTATGTGGCAAATATTATTGGTCTCGACTCTAGTGATCAAGGGTCCAATAAGCGGGTGGTTGAAGAACAGCTCGTAGAAACCAAAGCTGAAGGAAGTGAAGGAAGAGAGGAAAGATATGCCTCGGATGTTGAAAAGGATGAAGAGACGTCCACCTCATTCTGTCTGATGACCAACGACAAAGATTACAACTCATCAGATGGTGAGACGAGTGAGGTACATTCTGAATCCGAATTTGACTTAATCAACGATTTAAAACTTCTCACCGAAAAATATCTTTCTCTAGAACAGAAAATTTTGCTTGAAAAGGAAAAGTGTAACAACTGGCTCAATATCAAGTAAGTTTTAATTTAAGTTGATCAGTTATATATGTGAAACTTGATTAAGACTTAGGAAAAATGTTAAAAATTAAATTTTTAATAAGTCTTAAGCCAAACTCGAATGATTAAAGTGCCAAACACGATCCATAAAGGAACCAACTCGGATAAAATATGATTAACTCGATTCATTCTAACTTAAACTCGAATGAAGTTAAGTAAAACTCGAAAAACATATGCTTGAAACTCGAATGAAACTGCAATGAGACTCGATTATCGTTGGATAAAACTTGAATCACACTTAAATCAAACTTGGATGAAACAGCCTTCCAACTCGATATATGTTACATCCAACTCAATGTATGTTTCATCCAACTCGATTTACACATGCCGAGACTTGATTGAAAGGGGTTTGCAACTCGGTTTACACTACTACCAACTCGATTCATGCATGAATCGAGTTTGGATTCTTGAAAAATATTCTATGTCTGGAAAAATCAGATGTTTCAAAAGGAAATCTTAATAATAAAAATAAATAAGTTTGGCATGTTTGGGTACGATTTTATACAAAATAATAATAAAATAATAAGAAAGTCACAACCACTTATCACATCTAAAAGCCGATTGTCCTTTAAAAGACAACTAGCTTTTAACTTCTCAATATTTTATTACTAAAACCATGCATGAAACACCATCATAACACCTTTTTAAAAATCGGCCATGTTTTCTTTTAACCAACACTCAACCGAAATCACTTTTACTTTTTCATCATAACATACATTTTATTTATTATAATTATTAATTTAAATACATTTTCACCTCTATAAATTGAGACCATCTACCTCGTTTCAAAATGCACCAACAAGAATACAATTAAAGTTTTTCTTCCTCTCATTCCCTTGCAACCATCGATCATCCTCAAAACCCTCAAGTGTTCGTCAAGGAATTTCAAGAAAACCCTTTGTAAGTATTTCTTCATTTTACTTTACAAATTATTTAAGTTTTCGCATGACAATAATAATGCAAAATTCCAGGCAATATTTTATAAATATCAACTTCAAACACTTATATAATTTTCGTAAGACATACACATATTTTATAAAAACTTAACACTTACAAGCCGTTTGCATAACCTTGTGAAAATACTCATGTTTATCATCACATTTGCATCCATACGAAAGTATATGTATATACTTTCGTAGAAATATAAATATATATATATATATATATATATGTATATATATATATATATATATATATATATATATATATATATATATATATATATATATATATATATATATATATATATATATATATATATATATATATATATATATATAGATACATAAGGAAATAAATTATTTTCTACAAGTTACGTATTTCAAAAATATATACTTATCAACAACATTTTATAAATGGGAAAATTTATATAACATGAGTTATCATTTAAATTAAATGGTAAATTTTTGGAATAAATACTAGAACACGTAAATATTTTGTATAAAATCCAAGGATACATGGAATGACAATATTAACTCGTACACGTAAAATCATAGGACAAACGCAAGTTTCGGCACTATAATCGCGTTTCCAACTCGGTTCAAAAACATCTACGAAATCAACAAAGGTGAGTCTTCATAGCCCTGTTTTCACTATCTATTGGGGTGGATCCATTGGCCCTCATATCATGAACCGTTAGTTACATTTATTTGTAAGCGCGAATATATTGTGGATAGATATATCGGGAGTCATGTCCCCCATTCGGGTTAGTCTTACCAGCTAACAGTGGAATGCATATATATTTAACACATGATATTACAGTCGGGGATACTGCACAAGGCAAACTCATTTAATTAAGCTTCGGTTGGATGATTGTTTATGTAATACATACATGGAATTTATGCTTTTATAAATTCAACCCATCTGTTAATGCCCATACAATTTGTTTATTCGCGTACACCCATGATCTCACCAACAATTTGTTGACGTATTTTAGCATGTATTTTCAGGTTATTAAGGCATGCGCATTCATCGGAAGCAACCTGAGGCTTCTGCATATTTTGGAGTAGCAATATTTTCATCAACCAACAAAAATTTGTTTGCATTATTATAATCCTTTTATATTATGTATTCAAATCTCTGTATTTTGTGAACTATATACATTTTCTGTTGGTTGTAAAACATCCATTATTTCAAAGTTAAATTGATGTATTTTCTGAAAACATCCATATGGTGGTCGTTCGTTATGATTATGGTTACGCTTCCGCATCCCGTCACGCCTTGTTGCCAACCGAGGCACCGGGGTGTGACAGTTTGGTATCAGAGCCATAGTTATAGTGAACTACGTTGCATTAGTAATGTAGAGTATAACTACATCTAAGTTTTACCGATTTTCAATAACATTTTGTAATCAAGTTAATATGGGACTTGGTGACAACATCATGTCGAGCCACGTTGTAATCATTCTATCTGACTCGGAGGAAGAACACACCCCTACCAGCCAATACAACCCGTAAGTTTTCACCGAGGAGGATCCGTCTGAGGAGAAAGACCCCTCGGAAGACGAAGAACCTATGGAAGAATCAGACCCAAAAGAGCCAATGGAGGTCGACGAATCCTGCAGCGGATGGGGAGAACCATCCGAAGAGGACCCGCCAGCACAAGTGGGCCCCTCTTACGTCCCATACCACCCATCTGTACCATCTCACCGCACTTACCATCCCCACATCAACGGGCCCCTGATGAAGTTCACGGCCCGCAAAAGGGTGTTTATGCCCAGACGGGAGTTTATCTCGGTACCGGCACCACAGCCAAGCCCGCCGCAACAGCGATGGGTAGACGCTCGCCGATGGGGCTGGATGCCCGAGACCCTCCGCGAGTGAGGCAAGAGGAGGGAATACCCTCCCGATTTGAGTTCAGAGGATCATCCTCCGCGCCGCCCCCATCACTCACTCAGGAGCCCACCGACCAGACAGTACCTTTACTGGTGGCCAGAGCCAGCCACCACGATCTCCAGATTCGGGTACTTAACAAAGAGATCGGGGAGATTACCACTAGAATAGAGCGAGAGGAGATGCAGAACTCCAATATATATTATGCCAACCAGCACGCCTTCACTATTCAACAGGACGGGCTAGAGAAACTTCTACAACGACTAGCCAAATGTGAGGCCCGCAACGAGGCGCTAACACAACTCCTCAATACCTTCGAGCAGGGAGAGTCCCCTGATCACTCCTACTCCTAGTACACCTCATCTTTGTAATAATAGGAATTATTATGTAATAGCGTAGGGCCTAAAAATTTCCGGGTAATAACCCGTCCCGATGTAAGAAATGATGTATTATTAATTAAAATTTCAAGTTATGTATGACTCTGTGTTTGATGATTATAAGACTGTGCCTTCAGAAAAATTTGAATCTCTAAGACTCAATTTCTTATACACTGTTTATTTTTAAACTTTAAGATAATGCCGCCAAGAAAAGCCATGAACACTGTTGAAATCGAGCAACTTGTAGCACAAAGAGTAGCCACCGGCATAGCCACATTTGAAACCAACCAGAATAGTTCTACCTGTTGTTGGTACACCCTGTGTGACGATAGCAGTCTAATCGATCTTCATTATGATTTAGGTAATATTCTGAGTATTAACCAGTATTTTGATATATATGTTTAATATGTGTTTGTCTGTTATTGATTGTGTGTTTGAACTTATTGTAACATATTACAAGAAGTTCAAACACAAAGGTCAAAGATTAACTCAAACATAAGTTAAAACATTAGTTTCATCACTTAAGTGTTTAAGTGTATTGGCTAGATTCGAATAGGTAAAGGAAGACATTCGAATCTGTGATAGATTCGAATGTATCCTTAGATTCGAATGGGTTAGATTCGAGTCTGTCAGATGGACAGATTCGAATGGGCCTTAGGCCAGATTCGAGGTTGGCCCACAACAGACTCGAATCAGGGTCTATAATTAGGGATAGACTCGAATGATTAGAGGACTTTTTGCAGAATTCGTGAGGAATTGAGCAAGAGGCGATCTCAAGTTTATCAGCTTGGTGAGTCCCGTTTCGGAGAGAATTAGTACGTAGGATCGTTCGTGTGTCGTTCGTTCAGCGTCTAATAGTCTCCGTGTTTCCGTTGGTTGAGAGTTGTCCGTCTAACCGTCAACGAGGATTCCGCACTCGTTCACGGATCCGCGTCTAGATAGATCTTGAAGTGGTAGACCTTACAAGTGGTATCAGAGCCTACGGAGTGTTCGTGGTGTTCTTCGTGTTCATCAGATACATTCTAGGTTTCTTGACGCTAGTTGGACGGTTTTGCTCTCAAAAACGGGTTTTTGAGCTTACCAAATTCGTATTCGGGAAACACTTTGTTGTTTTTCAGGTTTTTGATCGAAATCATTATTTTCATTTGAAAAATAGTGATTTAATCTATAAAACGTCAAAAAATCAAAGTGTTAGCCGTTTTTCGAGTTTGCGGCGCTCGAATCTATAGGGGTAATTAGGGTTTCTCTCTAGTCTCGAGTCTAACCAAAATACGCTCCTTTCGAGTCAATTTCAGTGTGTTTCGAGTCTACATTGTTTCGAATCTGTTGCTTCATTCGAATAGGATCTCGAGTCTAGTTTAGTGTCGAGTTTATTTCGAATCTAGTATTATTTCGAATCTAGTGTTTCGAATCTCCTGTCATTCGACTCTGCTGTGCCTTCGATTCTAAGGGTCTTCGAATCTATAGAGTCCTTCGAATCTGATATAACTTCGAATCTAAGGAGTTCCTCGAATCTGACATTATTTCGAATCTAATTGACTTTTAAGACTTAATCGAATTTAATTTCAAAAGATTTAATATTAATTAGTTTCGAATCTATCTAGATTCGAATAAGTTAATCTAAGTCAGTTTAGAATTAAATTAATTAAGTTAAAATTCGATTTCTTTCAGAAACGATGTCAAACCTTCAGAAATTCCTTGAGATGGATCACGAAGTTGGGAAGGCAAATGCACCGCCAAAGCTGATGAAAGTTGAGGACTATTACTGGTGGAAGGACAGATTTAAGGATTTTGTACGATTCAACGATATGCGCATGTGGGTGTGCATAGATGAAGGGTACATTCCACCAGTATCTGAGGTTGAAGGCCGTCAAAAGGTTCTGTCATACCAGATGATGAAAGAGGATGACAAGAAACTATTTGAAGCTGAAAACAAGGCTTTCTCCATTATCCGTATGGCGTTACCTCAAGATATCTTGCACACATTTCGGACTCAAAGGACGTCGAAAGAACTTTGGGAATCTCTCCAGAAAAGGTGTGAGGGTAATCCACGAGTACGTAGAAAGCGTACAGAGCTGTTGACCCAACAGTTTGCGATTTTCAAGGCTCTTAAGGATGAACAGTTAGATGATATTATCACAAGGTTCTATCATCTGATAACAGAGCTTGAAAGTCATGGCATTGAATACTCGGACACTGACAAGAACAACAAGCTTCTTGATGCCCTACCAGCCAAACGGGCTATGTACGTGGCCATGATTAAGCTTAATGAAGACAAGTATTATGCTCAATCACTTGATGACATCGTGGGAACGTTGCGGGCATATCACTTCGAGATGATTAAGGCTGAGACTGATTACGAGCAAGTCCAGAATCCGGCTTTGTATTTTGGAAAGACATCTAAATCTTCAGTGACAGCTGAACCGAAGAGTGCTACAGCGTTTTTCACCGGAGAAACGTCATCGCCACCTGAGTCCGAAGACTCACTGAATCGTGCGTTCTTAGGGTTAGGAAGATCGGAAGAATCGCAACCTCAAGTCCAACAGGCATCGACCAGTCAGAGCTATTCGAAGATGCCGATGAGCGCAAAGTCCGCAGAAGAACATTTGAATCTGCTTGCTTCCTTTGTGGCAGCTTATGGAAATTGTGTTCAAGGGAAAATCAATGACCCAGCTCTATGGGATGAAGATTACGATCAGGTCGACCCTGATGACTTACAGGAAATGGATCTTAAGTTGCAACTGGCCATGGTGACCCAGAGGGTAAAAAGATTCATCAAGCGAACTGGGAGGAATCTGCAAATGAACAACAAAGGGATAGGATTTGATAAGTCTAAGGTCAAATGCTACAACTGTCAGGGATTGGGACACTTCGCCAGGGAGTGTCAAAGACCGAAGGTAGAATCATACCAAGGACAGAGTCAGCATCAAGGACAGTACCAAAATCAGTCCCAACAGAGATATCTTCCGAGTTCTTCATCTGGTCAAGCCAATCTAGCTGGTCTAATATCCAATGTCACTTCTGACAGACAGCTAGATGGTACTTATGACTGGAGTTCACATCCTGAGTCCAATGCTAGAGCTTTCATGGCTGAAGTTACGGAGAATGGTTGTGAAGAAGACGAGCAGACCACACGGGACAGCAGTCCGATGTGGGTAGAAAAAGCGAATGATCAGACCGTGCTGGAGTTTGCTGCTCAGATGGCCAACGTGGAATCTGATAACTCTAAGGTTAGTCTTTCTTATTCTCTATTTCGTGATTTATGTGCTTTATGTGTTAGTTCTAACGATAGGTTAAATCTAGTCTTAGACTCACATAAGACCATAGCTGCTCAAAATGAAAACTTAAAAATAGAAAATGCTAGCCTAAATGACATAAAACAAGATTTAAAAGAAAAGCTTAAGGCTGATGCTCAAGATGTAATAGTTCTAAAAGACAAACTGAGTGAGCAGTGTGTTAGGATAGAACTTATGTATGAGCATGTAGAAGCCTTGACCAAAAGTCTGAAAGACAAGGACATAGAGCTAGCCGAGACCAAGGTTAAGGTAGCAGAGGCAAATAGCAAACTGGAAAAGTTTAGGAATTCGAGCCTAAACCTAGGGAAAGTCTTAGATGCCCAAAGACAGTCTAAGAAGCCTGTAGGTCTAGGTTTTCACGAAATTCCTCCACCGTTCAATGCAAACTATGTGCCTCAGCCTCAGGAGAAAACTGACAACTCAGTAGACTTAGAGGACCTACCTGAACCGACACCTGAGCCTACAGTTGATAATGCACCTAAGGTGGCTGACTCAACCGTCAAGGTCAAGGAAGTGAAATTTGTGTCTTCCTCCAGTGAAACACCTGCAGGAAAACAGAAGATTTCATGGGCTGACCAGGTCGAAGAGACAGACACTATAGATGTACCAAAGGAAATAGACACTAGTGAGACACCTAGATCTAAGGGACCAACCAAAAAGTCCATGGATAAGATGT
>JAANYP010000685.1:0-53396 GCA_020465985.1 Centrapalus pauciflorus | reverse complement strand
CTGTTATCTAAAGCTTCAGAGACTGAGTCGGTTTTATGGCACAGACGCATGGCACACTTGCACCTAAGAAAAATGAACTATATAACGAAAAATGGATTGGTGCAAGGTGTGCCTATGAAGAGTTTTCAGTTCGAGGATAAGTGTCTACCATGCAAGAAGGGCAAACAACACAAGAAGGCACACAAGTCCAAGACTCAGAACTCCATCAATGCCACTTTCGATTTGTTGCATATGGACCTTTTCGGACCAATCAACAAAAAGGAGTATAGGTGGTAGTTGGTATTGTTTAGTTATTACTGACGATTACTCACGTTTTTCTTGTGTTTTCTTTCTAGGTACAAAGGACGAGACGGCTTCCAAGCTCATCGGGTTCTTAGACCAATTGGAGAATTCCTATGGAACAAGGGTTAAACGGCTTCGTAGTGATAATGGAACTGAGTTTAAAAACACTGTAATTGGTGTATATTACCTATCAAAGGGCATAGTGCATCAATTTAGTGCACCCTATGAGCCACAACAAAATGGGGTGGTCGAACGAAAGAACAGGACATTGATTGAGACAGCAAGGACCATGCTTTCGGATTCAAAGCTTCCTACCATGTTTTGGGGGGAGGCAGTGAATACCGCATGTCATATTTTAAACCGGGTCCTTACTGTCAAATCTTTGAACAAAACCTGTTATGAAATTTTGAATAAAAGGCCACCTAATTTAACTGGATTCGAACCTTTTGGGGTACCATGTACTTTATTGCGAACAAAACATCAACCTAAGTTTAGTGAAAAGGCTGACGAAGGATACTTCCTAGGTTATGTGTCGAACTCACCAAACAAACGGGTTTTTAACAAAACTAATGGTACAGTAGAGATTGTGTATAACATTGAAGTTACAAGTTATACACATGAACCCCAAACAGGTCCGGAATGAATATTTGATTATGACAAACTGTTTGAATCATTTAAAATTCATTTGGATGAAAATGCAGGTACTATCGAAAAGGACATGGCGACGTTGAATCTGAATGACGAGGGTCATAGCTTTCCGAGGACCACATTTCAATCAACATCCGAGCCTACTTCAACTGAATATGGATCTCCAGAAGTCACTAATTCAGAAGCACCTACAAATGAGAATCAGACTCAGACAACAACTTCCAACTCTGAGGAAACTATCCACGAGGAAGAAAATGTGGAATCTGAGGTCGTTCCCCCATTAGGTGAAATAGGATCAAATTTAGGAGATAATCTAAGAGTTGACGAGATAGAGACATCTAGGATCAACAAGAACCATCCTATAGAAAGCATCATAGGAAATCCTAAAGCGGGTGTGAGGACTAGGAGTAGTTTAAATAACAACACGGTGTTGTTGTCGATGATAAATGACTCCGAGGCATTTCATACCTGCCTCTATTCTTGTTTCATCTCGCAAGTAGAGCCGAAAAACGTGCAAATGGCACTAAAAGACAACTCTTGGGTTGAAGCGATGCAGGAAGAGCTTTCACAATTTAGGAAACTAGAAGTGTGGGAGTTAGTTCCATTACCTCGAGGGGAAATAGCAATAGGAACCAAATGGGTTTTTAAGTGCAAAAGAGACGATCGGGGTATAGTCACTCGCAACAAGGCAAGGTTAGTTGTAAAGGGTTTCAACCAAGAGAAGGGAATCGATTACAATGAGGTGTTCGCGCCAGTAGCAAGGTTGGAAGCAATTCGTTTGTTTCTGGCTTTTGCTTCCTTCAAGGGCTTTAAGGTTTATCAGCTAGACGTTAAGAGTGCTTTCCTTTATGGGAAAGTGAAGGAACTGGTGTATGTAGAACAGCCGCCCGGGTTTACAGATCCAAAATATCCAGACAGAGTATATCGATTAGATAAGGCTCTGTATGGATTGCATCAAGCACCAAGGGCGTGGTACGAGACTCTGTCCAACCATCTGTTAGAAAATGGGTTTGAAAGAGGAAGGATAGACAGTACGCTGTTCGTAAAGCGAAAGGGAGAACACTTCATCTTGGTACAAGTGTACGTCGATGATATCATCTTTGGATCATCAGACGAGCAAATGTGCAAGGATTTTGAGAAGGTGATGAAGTCAAAATTCGAGATGAGTGCAATGGGTGAGTTGAATTTCTTTTTGGGTTTGCAAGTTGACCAGAAGAAGGAGGGGATGTTTATCCATCAGACGAAGTATGCCTACGACATATTAGAGCTCTTCGGGATGGAAGGGACAAAACTGACAACTCATTTCAGCACACCGATTCAAGTGAATCACAATCTCGGACCGGGTACTGAAAGTGATACCGATGTGGATCCGACGTTATATCGGGCCATGATTGGGTCACTTACGTATTTAACTGCTTCAAGACCTGACATTATGTTTGCTGTTTGTATTTGTGCTAGGTTTCAAGCTAATCCGAAAGAGATGCACATGAAAGGTGTAAAGCGGATTCTTCGATACCTCAAGTCGAAACCGAAGCTGGGGCTTTGGTATCACGCGGAGGGCGATCTGGAATTGGAGGCATTCACGGATTCGGACTACGGAGGATGCAGCTTGACGCGCAAGTCAACAACTGGAGGTTGTCCGTTCCTAGGAGGGAGACTCGTTTCCTGGCAATGCAAGAAACAGACTTCGGTAGCCGTGTCAACGTACGAGGCTGAGTATGTTGCTGCTGGTAGTTGCTGTTCACAGGTTCTGTGGATACAACAACAATTGCGGGATTACAGTTTGGCTTACACTCAAACTCCTATTAGGATAGACAACCAGTCTACGATTGCTATACCTAATAATCCAGTTAAACACAGTAAAACCAAGCACATAGACATAAGACATCATTTTATACATGATTGTGCTGAAAAGAACGTAATCAAGCTGGTAAAAGTGGCAACGGATGACAATAATGCTGATTTATTTACCAAAGCTTTTGATAAGTCATGGTTTGAGTATCTGATTCAACTAAATGGAATGCGCAACCCAGAGTGAATTGACCTTAGTAGAATCTTATTTCCTTTTATAGTAGGAGTCTTTCTTTCTTTTTATAGTAAGTCTAGTAAAGTAGGATAGTTTCTATTTTTAGTAAGTTAGTAGGTTATATTATTTTCTTGCTATTACTTATGAAAAACAAAAGAAAAAAGAGAGAAAACCATAAAAAGTTAAAAAAAAAAAAAAAAAGAGAATATCAGAAAAAGAGTTAAGTCTTAGATACATAGGTTCAAAGTGACGAAAATTAGCATAGTTAATACAAGCTCTAAGTGTTTAACTTTCACACATAATGCACCTAATACTCTAAGTGTAATACATTATCTATTTTGATATGTTGGTAGGCATAATACATATAGGGTGTCTCAAGGCTAATAAAATAATCAAGAAAAAGTCAAACGTGTCACTAACTTAGATGTATGACCAATCGGTCTTAATTTTTATGTAAGAGACTTACAGACTTTGATTTTAAATGAGGTAAGCAAACTTGCTGGGGATGTATAGCAACATCAAATACATCTTAACATGGAAAACATAGAAAAATCATACTGAATTAAGAGTCAAAAATGAGTAACTCTGTTGTTCGTAAGTACAGACCTGTTGCCTCTGTTATGATTCGGGTTAGCAAGATATGTCGCTTTGTTGTACGTCGGTACAGACCTGTCACCGCTGTCTTGCTAGCTTTAAAAATAAACCTTCAGACAAACTAAGACGCTTTGTTGTATGTAAATACAGACCTGTGTCCGATGTTTGCCTTTTAAAGAAAGTTTGCAAATACCAACAAGTTAGAATCTTTGTCTGTATGCCTTGATCATAAAAGTATATCTATGTCTGAGTCACGTAAGATAATTTCATGATAAATAAAAAGGCCAAGGGATATTCTGAAATGAAACATGTTTGAAGGGGAAATAATACCAACAATCGGCTAGAAATGTATGTCACGACAAACAATCAAAGGAATCAAAAATTCCTAAGTGTGAAGGTTTAAGTACTGAAAGTGCGTATTTGACGCCACTATCTGATTGAACCTTTCTTTGACAAAACTCGTCAAAAATATTCTGTTAAGATTTTAGTATAGGTTGTACATGTTAGATAATTTAGTTTAGTCTAAGTTTAATTTTGTTCACAATTTTTTACTTTAATTTATCTTAGTTTATTTTACTTTTAAAACTTTATTTTTAGTTGTACTGTTTATTTTTATTTTTATTTTTACTTAGGAAAAATGTCAAAATTTACTAAGGTTGCATTCCTAGTTGAATAAAATAAACATTGCGTGAAAATCTTGTGCTTAGGGTAAAATATTTGGCATAGTTTATTCTGTTACACGAAAAGGTTGAAAATTTTGAAAAAGTTGAAAAAGTTGAATTTATTTCAAAGATTTTCGAAATATTCAAAATTATCAGATTAAATTCGAGTCTAATGTTCGAATATACATTCGAATTTGGCATGGCCTCGAGTTTGGCATTAAACTCGAGAACAGTCACAAACTCGAAGGAGGATGGTATAAAAAGGTCAACAGTGATGGTCATAAATCACCTACCTTCGATTTTAATCCTTCGAGTTTATCAGAGCGACTTCGAGTTTATCTTCGTGTTTACCGGTTTTCGAGTTTCTTCCTATTTGTCGACTTTTGTCCAGTTGTGTTCGATTCTACTAGCAAATCTACGTATAAACAAGTGTATTATACAAGATTTAAGTAGTTTTAGACTTAATCTGAGGCAAAATCAACAGATTTTGAAGTTTTATATGGTCTGAGCTTTGGAACTCAATATTACAAACTTTGAACCGGTGAAACATTAAATTGATCACAAATACCTTAGATTAGAACCGTTTAGGACTAATGGATGTAGTTTTCTAAGTCTAAAATGGTTAAAATCTTGGAGTTTTGTGACTAAAGTGACCGACATTCTCGAGTTTGTTCATAAGTCTCGAGTTTGATCGTGGTCTCGAGTTTGTCACTAAACTCGAGGAAGACATTAAAATTCAAAATGATGATTGTTTCGAATTTGACATTCGAATTTATCATTAAATTCGAAATGAGGATACATTCGAACTTGATTTTCGAATTTGACATTATGTTCGAATTTATTATTACATTCGAATTTGTTATTATATTTCAATTATTTGATTAAAACTTAAATTAAACTTGTAGAAATTCATAAGTGTTGGATTTTGTGCTTATCCAAAGTTCAAAATAAAACAAATTTGAATTTACACAAGTTTATTGCTTTTTAATAATTCTAATATTTTATTTGCTATATTGTGCAGACATGGCTGACAGAATTTTTGTTCCGAAGCATAACATGGTCATCTCTCCTGACCATGCCATTCCAGAAGCTCAAGCTTTTCGCCAGATGGTGGATTTCTTGAATGGATCAAGGATTGCGTATGCACTATCCCACGACATTCAAATAGTCATCCCGTATGTTCGTCAGTTCTGGGATCACCTTCAAGTTCATTGTACTGTTACCCCAACACTTTTGAGGACAAGGATTGCTGGCCATCCTTTAGTATTTTCAGCTGACATGCTACGTCAAGTGTTACAGCTTGGTTCTCAAGAACTGGAAAATGGCCCGATTGACTTTCCATTAGCAATCAGGCAAGCAGCATTTAGCAGAATGGGATACAGTTTGGATGTGACTAAGTCTTCTTACATGAAGAGTGGGCTGATAGGGCAATGGCGATACCTAGCTCACGTGTTTATGGTATGTTTTGCTGCGAAGAAAGCAGGCTTCGATTACATTGTATCGAAGATTCAGTCCGGCATGATAGCGTTGGTGTACAATCAACGGTTTAGCTTATCTGAAATGTTCTTTTCTGAGTTTGTTCATCAAATAACAGCTCCAGAAAGAGAAAGATTTCTACTATATCCGCGATTCATGATGATGCTGATTAGACATTTCCTGCCAAACCTGCCACAGCTGAACGAAATTCAAAGCGTTGCTGTCATCGATAAACGAATTTTTGCAGACTGCTCAGCTCATAGAGGAAGACTGGCAAGGCCAGTAGAGGCACCACTTTTTGGGGCAGTTATTAATCCGAATTTCCAAGTAGGGGAAGATGCCAACTGGGCAGGGGATTTACAGGCTGCTCAGCAACCACAGCAGCAACATCCGCCACAGCCAAGGCCTCCGCAACAGAGAAGGAGGCAAAGACCATCTGCCAGACAAATCCAAGCTGACAGGCCTTCCACAAGTCAAGTTCGGGAGCCGATGGTAGCACAGGAACCAGTAGAAGCTCGTACTTCAGGTACTGAAGCTAGTACTTCAGATGTAGCCCCCGGAAATGATCAACGGGCAGAAACTTTGGAAGAGATATGGGCTTGTGGGCCAAATGCAAATGAGCAGATTACAGCTGAGGTCATCGGAGACATTCTGGAACCACCGGAATGAGAAATTGACGTTTTTAGGCAAATCGATGAGTATCAACCTGAGCCAGCAGGTGACGCCGAGTCAACTTCAGACTCTGAGTCAGAGGAAATGGAAGAAATAGAGGTTGAAAAAGAAACAGAAGATCCGTCCATCCACATACGGACATATGGATCAAGATTAGTTGTGATTGAGGAAGGAGCTAGAAGAAGAAGAGCTGCAAGGGAGTCAGATGACTCGGATTTTGAGGAGGAAGAAGTAGCCCCTCTGATACAGAGGCAGAGAGCGAAGAGACATCGCTTCATGCAGGGAGCTTCATCAGCCTCTACTCCTGAGCCAGAAATACCTTCTGCCCAACCATCAGAACCCATTCCACAACCATCACCTGTTCAACCATCCATCCCCTCACCGATCATTCCAACTCCCATCCAATCAATTCCATCCACATCATCAACCTTCACAGACAATCAAAGGTTTTCTGAGCTTCGAAGCAAGGTTGAATTCCAACAAGTCAAAATCTTTCAATTAACAAAGGCTCTCAGTGAAGTAAAACAGCATAATGCCAAATTCGACATAGAGAACGCTGAGTTAAATAAAGTTGTGGGTAAGATCGAGGAAGATAATTTGGAGCTTAAAACGTTTGTTGCCGATCAATCTGCCGAGATTCGATCAATGTGATCCCTTATTGAGCAATTATTGAAAAATCTAAAGGCTCAGGGGGAGAGGAGTTGTCGGGATCAGGAGGAGCAGCCAAGGGGTGGAGATGACGAAGGCGATGATCCCAGTGCACCAAAATAGAATGAGCCAGTAGATTTTCCTGCTACTCTATACGTTGAATTTCGAGGGGAGCCTAGTCAGGCTGGTGTTGAAGGAGGAGAAGGAGGTGAGGTGGGTTCTTCAAAGACTCATGAAAGCGATATGATAGACGCCTTGAGAGATATTGAAGAAGAATTAATGGATTTTGATTTCGAAGATGATGTAGAGGAATTGGAAGAAGGGGAATTCGTACCTGAGGATATTGTTGATTGGAGATCTGACGATGATGTGATAGAAGACGAGGACGATGATGTCAACGAAGTGATTGTAAATTCACAGCCTATCACGGAGTTGTATGTGCGAGATAATCACAATGTGATTGATATAGATGCGATCAAGATAGCCTCTATTATAGACTCTGAACTTGAAAAGGCAGAAAAAGAGCCTTCCAGGGCTGATTTAATGAATTTGTGGTTCAAGAAGGAGGAAAAGAAAGAAAAGCTGAAGATGAAGAAGAAGATGAGAATTCCGGGTTTTGGACATTTCTCAAGAGGAATTATAAGCTGGTTCTTTGACCGAGAACTGCAGCTGTTTATATTGAAAAGGAGAGATGGTCTTCAATACCTAAGGCGAACGCTTAAAGTTTTCAATACATTGCCGAAGATTGAAGTGAAAGAATTGGCATGGAAAGAGCTGATAAATATTGGTAACGACCATTATGCTGAAGTAATTGCAAGGATTATTAGGAAAGAGGGTCGGTCAGGGAAATTTGAAAGGCTCAAGCCAAGAACTGGGAAGAGAGTCGAGGACGCATCAATAATAGATCCTCATACAAGTAGACCATGGGTCAGAATGGTGTACAAGCCTGTAAAATGTCTGAAGAGAGTGCCTATAAAATCGATGCCACAGAATATTTTGAGCAACATAAAATGGTGGTATGTCGATTATAATACAGGTGAAGCAGTAATGGAAGATACACAGGACAATGTAATTTTGAGAGTGTATAATCCACTGCACTTAATAAATCTATCGAAGGACAACCTGAAGAAGCTACATGATCAACCTGTCTTCTTTGTTGAAGAATGAGGATCTGAAGACAGGAAGTACCAGAAGGTAGTAAAAGTTTGTATAGATGCAGGTTTATATGCAGGTTGTAGTATATATAGTTCTAGTACATAATCAAAATGTAAATAGTTAGAAGCTATCATCAAGGGGGAGTCTGTTGATACACTCTGTGTGACGATAGCAGTCTAAATAGTATTAGCATTTTGTCTAAGTCATGTTACTAAGTATTGAGTATTAACTAGTGTTTGATATATGTGTGTTTATATGTGTTTGATATTTATTGATTGTATGTTTGAACTTGATGTAATGTATTACAAGAAGTTCAAACATAAAGTTCAAAGATAAATTCTAACATAAGTTAAAACATAAGTTCAAATATAAGTTTAATATGTGAAATTCGAATTTAGAATAAATTCGAATTTAGTGTTGGATGAAATTCGAATTTAGGTCAAATTCGAATTTAACATGGAGGTAAATTCGAATGTGTCATATAGACAAACTCGAATGGGCCTTGAGCCTGGATTCGAGTTTGTCCAATGACAAACTCGAATGGACCTCTATAATTATGGATTAACTCGAATCATTAGGAGACTTTTGTAGAATTCGTGTGAAATAAACGAAAGGGCGATTTCGAGTTTATCAGCTGATATTGAGTGTTTTCGGAGAGAATCATTGCGTAGGTTCATTTGTTAGTGATCGTACAATGCTGTGGTAGTCTCCATGTTCCGTGTGAGTGTTATATCCGTCAAGCCACTAACGAGGATTACGCACTCGTTGGTGTGTGTCGCGTCAGGATAGATCGGTAGAGTCAAGACCTTACAAGAAGCGACACCCTTACCCTTTATAAATGAGAGAAGGGCGGTATGTCGTTCTTCAGCGGCCTCCTTTTGGGCGTCCAGGTCAGCCCGGGTAACAACTCCGGTAGCACGTAAAGCTGTCGTTCGCATCTCTAAATTGATTTTGAGATGGCCTGAAGTGGATGGCATAGATGACACCACTCCAAGTCTTCCTTCCGTCATTTCTGGCTCCACAGTTGGATGCGCACATCCAGAAGTTTGAGGAGTTGCCATCGTTTAGGGGACGCCACGGAGGCGTCGTGCGATGTGTGTGGGGGTGGGGAGTGAGCTGTGGGCGAAGGAGGTTCGGTCACATGGGGTGGAGTGTGACCTAATTCAACACCATCACTCTTCGAATGAGAGGTTGATGGCGTATGTGGAAGATCCCCGTGGAATGAAGTAGCGTCCTTTTGAGAGGACGCTAAGTGGGTGGTGGGGGTAGATTCGACCATTGGATTGATGGTCTGATGGTGGGTTGTCCGGCTGATAGGGCTTAGGTCACCCTAGGATGTTATCTCACTCCCTCGTAAAACAGAGACGGTTCTTTCTGAATCCGTCGTCTCTGCTTCCTCACCTTCTCCTCCCTCCCTTACACGCACAATCTCCCTCTCACCCATACCCATTATTTGCTCAACTTCCACCGCTTCTCCCTCAGCCTCACTCGCTCTTACCTCACCCTCGGACTGGGTAGGCTCAGTCAGATCTAACCGAGCCTCATCCAGATAAAATTCTCTCATATACGCCCTTACCCTTTCAGATTGCACTGCCCTTTGTAGAAGGGACAGTGGAATTGTCATTACCGGCACAGTGGGAGCCCCTTCGGAAGATTTAACTTTTGTATCGCAGCTGTCATGTATACATCGGCCTTTGGACGTTCATGGATGTCATCGTCGTTGTCCATGGCATATTGGACTATCAGCTGAAGGAAACGCTGGAGAGGAATGTATTTGCGTCCACGTTTTGTGCTTCTCTCCAGGTTGACTCTCTTCAATTCCTCGAACAAAAATGTTGCATAATCCTAGTGTCTGTCATATGTGAATGTTGCGAACATGGCTAGAACTTGAATTGATGCTGAGTCATGGCCAGCATGCTTGCCGGTGAAACATTTGTTTATGATACCGAAAAGAACCCTCCAGTGAGCCTGAAGGTTCTTGGTACGGAAGTCCGATGGCTTGGTGAGTGGACCATCGTATCCCAAAGCTTTGATTTCATTTAGGGTTTCGAGGGGTGAAAGGATTGGGGCAAAATGTAGGCAGTTAAGGTAATGGGCTTCAGCTGGGAGGCGGAGAATATGGCGGATGGCTGCGGTGGTGATTTTGACTGGGACACAGTCGATGGTGAAAGTGAAGTATTGTTCGGCATCGGCAACAAGTTTAAGATGATGCCAGAACTGTTTAAGGTAAATTTGGGGAACGGAGATGGCTGTGGAAAGTGAGTAGTAGATTGGGTGGTTTTTAAGGATGTCAAAGGCAATGGTCTCGGTTTCGCAACTGAGGATTGAGGCGTCAACCTGCCAATTATGAGCAAAGAACTCGACGAACTCGGATTGGGGTAATATGGATTCTTCGGGTAGTTGGGCGTTGTTGTTTGGGATTGGGGAATGGGGCATGGTTATGGCGACTGGGGGTTCCATGGGTCCTGTAAACGTGCAGCAAAGTTAGAATAGAAGACTTAAGAAATATGGCATTGATACTAAGTCTGGATAAGTATGAAACAGAAAATGTCTGCTCTGTTTAAGGCATTGGGTCTTTATTAGTAGAATGCGAATTCTACTTAATAAAGTCCAAAGTCAATTGTTAAGAGACCAATGTTAGAACAAAATTTTTCACTCAAACACTGATCCTAACTCTAACCAATGGTGCACAGGATTGAAAATATTTTAGGATTTTTTGATTTATAATGAGAAGTGAAAATTTGAAAAATTGAAAAAAAATGCTAAGTTTTGGATTTCAGGTGGGCCGAATTCGATTAAGTCCGAAATCCAAATGATGCATGAATATGATAAGAAAAGGTCTGAATTCGGATGGCTCTGATTTCGGATGGGAACCGACTTCGGGTACCAACCGAATTTCGGATGCACAGTGATTGTAACTTGGAAAAATAATTGAAACTGTGAACATGCATTAGAAGGACCGAATTTGGATGCACATTGGTCCGAGTTCGGATGCACAGTGATCCGAATTCGGTCATTATAGTATGCATTTAATGTTCATGCAACATGCTACGTGAATAGTTATGAATGTGACAAAAATGTATGAAAAAGAAGATCCTAGTCTGAAACCATGTTAAGAACATTTTATTTAACTACAACAAACTAAACAAAGCAGATTTTAGATCCTAAAAATAGCAAAAACCGAAATAACATAACCATGAATTTTTGAAAATCAAACACTTAAACTAGCAAGTTAAAAGCTAAAATAAAAGTAAAGAAGTGTTACCTGGTAGTGCCGATGACAAGAAATGCAAGAGAAATGATGAAAAACCGTAACTTTAGAAGCTTGAAATGGTGAAAATGGTGGTTGGGCGGTGGCTTTACGTCGGAGATGAGAGAAAGAAGATGAAGTTGAAAGGAAATATTTTGAAAGAGAAGGAAACGGTGGGTTGACCGTTGACCCGCTCCTTTTTAAAGGAGACCGGGTCGGGTCCGTTGATGATGATCAGCGCCCAACAATCTTATGGCCCATCGGGTTTTTTACCAAAATAAAAAATTGGGCCTTAAAAATAAAAATTAACCAAAACAAAATAATTTTTAAGGGTGAAATTATTTAGCCCAATTTTAAACAAAATCTTTTTGTAATTTTCTTAGTACCTAAGACAAGTTAAAAAATAAAAGTGTTTTTGGAATTTTCTTTTAACAATTAAGTTAAGATAAAAGAAATGAAATAGAATAAAAATAAAAATGTTTTCGGCTTATTGATTTATTTAAACAAATAAAATCTTTTTGTGATTTTTTGACCGATTATATTAATCTTTAAAATCTAAAAATTAATCAAACTAAAATTAAAAATTATAGAGAAGACAAAAATAACAAAAATTTGCGTCCCACTCGGTGATGAACAATTCATACAGTAATTTCTCAGAATCATCAATTATTAAAGATGTACAATAAGGAAATATTGAAATTTAATTTTGTGACACAACCCTTAAATTTAAATAACAAATATTTTCTAAAATAAAGGAATTTTAAACATGATAGTTTGAAAGAGAATTATTTTAGACAATGTCTGATATTTAATTAGAAGGTGAAATCAACATGCCGATATGGGATACTAAAAACTGAAAACGAGGTTCGTCTAAAGCTTTAGTAAAAATATCCTCAAGTTGATACTCCGTGCCAACAAACTGATTATGTGTGAAGAGTTGTCCTATGCTAAACTGATTATGTGTGAAGACCTCCCCTTACGGGGCTGTCCTCCGAGTCTAGGTCCCACATCATGCAACACGATATCAATCATAACTAAGATAGCGTAATTATGTTGCGGAATTATAAATTACAAGTACAAACATTTTAGGATTAAGTTTAATACAGTTTACAGTTTTCAAATTAAACTTATAAAGGTACCATCTAATCTAATACATTACATCATACAATCATATCAAATCTACCCAAAACCACCACAATTGTCGTCTTCCAATCAGTACCGAAGGGTTTGTTGAGTAGTGGTCTGTGAAAGCTTCAAAACTTGGATCTTGAATGACCTAAGAACTAGGTCCAACAGACTCCTCTTTATCTTTTCCTGTAAAAATGTAAAGTAGCAACTGTAAGCAAAGCTTAGTGAGATTATAGATTTTCAAATTAACATGCATTATCAAGCGGATCATAAGTTCTAGCGTGATATATCTTGACTGCCGCTACAGCCACTCATGATTGAGATATAGTAGTCGTAGAGTCGGATGATGTATAAAGCCACGCTCACGCTTTAATCGTGGGGATCAGCCACACACAGGGCTAGCTACCAGTAAATCAACATGGCGGAACATCGGAGGGTCATTACCAAGTTCAATAGAACTGGTGAAATAGCAAGGTCTAGAACAATAGACCGACAAGGCTAATCAAGCTGAATCAATATGTCAAAGGTATGTGCAATGATGAGGCATACGTAATCAAAGTCATGATAGCAGTAAACTCATACAATATCTGAAATGAATAATAAATCTCAAAGTCATATAAAGTGATAAATCAAATAGCTATCATGATCCACTGGGCAACACCGAACCATAGTGTGCACAGGTCTCAATCCAGCTGATAATATGAGTATCAAATTAATATAACATCAACAATATGTCTGAACTGAAAATCTTGCATGTTAAATCTGAATATATATAACTCACAGGTCTGGGGTCTTTATCAAGCAGATATAGTATCCACCACCTGAGTTATCTCAGGATTTATCTTTAATCAAAGCTCTGGCTTTTCTTTTCAAATCTTTGACCCGCTTTTAAATCTTTAAATCAATGTTCAGAGATTAACTGAACCTGTCTAGAATTTATCATATCATATCATTTAGCTTTTAGCTTTTAAAATAATTATTTCATCTGATTCTGATAACTGATAACTCATTGATCATTCATTCACTTCCTTTGAAATCTTATGGAGATATAAATATTAATATATCTCATATTGCTTTAATTAATCTTTCCACATAAATATCATTTATTTGTGTTGTTAAATTATTAAAAATGAAACTTCGGATCCGGATCTCCCGAATTCGGATCATCCGGGATGGCCATCCGGATTCGGATTATCCCAGATCAGGCACCCTGATTCGGACCGAAGTACCTAATCCGAAATCTGAGATCCGAACTGGACCCATCCGGACTTGGACCGAATTTGAGGCATCCGAATTGAACATGTGGTCCGGAATATGCTTCATCCGAAATGGGTTTGTCTGAAATCTTAGGATCCGAAAGGGCTTTTCATCTGATTTATAAGGTCCGAGATGGGATCCGAATTGGGCATCACATCCGAATTCGGTCCCATCCGAATTCGGATTCATGTCTTAGTATTTTCCCAGATTTTGTTCTTGATGTTCATACGGATTTTTAACAATAATTCACTAAACTTATTTTCAGTAACATGCAATGTATTATATTGATATATTATCATTATTAGATTGATTTTATATTATTTTCCTTATCGAAAACACTATAATTTGATCAAGATCATCTAAAAATTTCATAATTTGTCAAGAACACTTTATTTTCTTAAAAATTCAAATTTTAATTTATTTTGGACAATCTAACCATTAATTCTTGTTATCTATCATTTTTATATACTTCATTACATGATTATCTATCAAATTTTTACACATGCAATACAAAATTTTCATGTTCATAATTCTTTGGTTTCGGTTTTTATGAAAACCGAACCAAACCTCTAATTTTCAAAATTTAAATGGCTTTTTACCTAAAATTCTTTGTACCTTGTTGTTGACTATTGCTTCTTGTAACTCCTTCTTGATTAGAACCTCAATCAATTGCAAGATTTATGAAGATTCTTGATGATTTTGGTGTTGGCCGTAAGATGAGAGAGAGAGTAGAGAGAGTGAGTGAATTTGTGTTAATGATCTTAAATGATCATTAATTTGGTTTTTATATATTAATTTGGTCATATTTGAAATTTAACCAACTAAACTTTTGTATTTTTTACATTTCTTTTAATTTGATTATCTTTAATCATTTATCATCATAAAATAAATATAATTTAATTCGATAATTTTCATTACTAAATTAGATTACAAAAACATATAATGTAAAACAATTACATTATTATCTCAAGTACTGAAATTAGAGTTGGTCAAAAAGTTAGGTTGTTACAGATTGGGCTCCACCACGCACAAACTTCGTCCCCGAAGTTAGCTATGTTCGAACAGACTGCGATAAGTAGCTTTCATAACATCTTCAGATTCCCAAAACTGATGCGAACCTTTGTGGTGTTTCCACTGGACGAGCACCATCTGTATCTCTTTATTTCAAAGGTTTTTGGTCTTTGAGTCCAGAATACATTCCGGCTCTTCAACCACGCGAAGCTTCTCATCAATTTGCAGGTTAACATGTGGTATATGCACTTCTCTTTCATCGGCTAGGCTCTTTCGTAGATGACTAACATGGAATACAGGATGTATTCCCGCTGAGTCCGTTGGCAATTCAAGACGATAAGATTGATTTCCTATCTTTTCAACAATCTTGAATGGACCAAAGAATCTCGGAGCTAGCTTATTTCGCTTTATGAATCTCACCACATTCTTTATTGAGGATACTTTTAGGATCACCCAATCATTAACCGCAAAGCTGATAGATTTGTGACGATTATCATAGTATGACTTCTGCCTGCTTTGAGCTTCAAGTATATTCCTCCTGACAAATTGAATCTTCTCATGAGTCAACTGTAGAAGGACAGGACCCGCTATTGGTGATTAACCTGTTTCGTGACAAACAGGTGGGAGTTCTTCACTTTCGTCCGTATAAAGCTTCAAAAGGAGCCATCTTGATTGTTGAATGATAACTATTATTATATGAGAATTCGACCAATGGCAAGTGGTCATCCCAATTACCACCTAGATCAAGAACACAGGCACGAAGCATATCTTCAAGAGTAAGGATAGTGCGTTCACATTGTTCATCTGTACATGGGTGATAAGCTGTACTCATGGAGATTCGAGTACCCATCCCGTCTTGCAACGCTTTCCAAAATCTTGATGTGAAACGACTATCACGATCAGAGACAATATATTTTGGCACACCATGACGAGAAATGATTTCAGTGATGTATATCTGTGCCAATTTATCAAGGGAGTACGTCTCTTTCATCGGTATGAAGTGAGCTGACTTTGTTAGTCGATCCACGACTACCCAGATGGAGTCATGCTGTCTTTTGGTCTTAGGCAACTTGGTGATAAAACCCATGGTTATATGCTCCCACTTCCACTCAGGAATTGGCAGTGGTTGCATATCCCCGAAGGGTTTCTAATGTTCTGCCTTAACCATTTGACATACTCTGCAGCTTTCAACATATAGACCGATGTCTTTCTTCATTTCTGACCACCAGTAATCAGCTTTAAGATCGAAGTACATCTTTCAGCTGCCAGGATGAATAGATAACTTGGACTGATGGGCTTCAGATAGAAGAGTGTTGCGGATAGAAGCATATTTTGGAATCCAGATTCGGTGTCCCTTGAGACAATGAAGTCCCAAATGATTCATTGACAGAAATTGTAATTGCCCCTTGAGATTTTCAGAACAGAGATTCTCTTCTTTCAACGCTTCAACTTGGGCAGATCTGATGTCCTCGATAAAATCGGAAGAGAATACAACAGGAGTCAGGGCATAGAAACACTTTTCTGGTTACGTCTTTCTACTCAAAGCATCCGCGACCACATTTGCTTTGCCTGGATGATATAGGATCTTGCAATCATAGTCCTTGATAAGTTCCAAGGACCGACACTGTTTCATATTCAGATCCTTTTGAGTAAGTAGATGCTTGAGACTTTTATGGTCAGTATACAGCTGACACTTAGTCCCATAAAGATAGTGACGCCATATTTTCAGTGCAAAGGTAACGACAGCCAACTCATGATCATGAGTTGGTGCACTTTTGACATAATCTTTCAATTGCCTTGAAGCGTAGGCAATGACTATTCCTCTTTGCATCAGAACACATCCTAAGCCAGTACCAGATGTGTCGCTGTAAATGACAAAGTCATCATTTCCTTCTGGTAAGGCTAGGATCGACGCTTGAATAAGTTTCTGTTTTAGAGTTTCAAATGCCTCTTGCTGTTTATCCGCCCATACGAAATGTGTATTCTTTCGTGTTAACATTGTAAGTGGCACAACAATCTTCGAGAAGTCCTTAATGAATCGCCGATAGTAACCGGCCAATCCAAGGAAACTTCGGATCTCAGAGGCATTGCGAGGCGTTTGCCATTTCTGAACAGCCTCGACTTTAGACGGATCGACTGAAATACCTTCGCCAGAAACAACATGGCCAAGGAATTGGATCTATAAAAGTAACAAAGTAGAATTTCAAGTTTTTATTCAAACCAAAAACGCTTAGGAAATAGCTCGAGGCAATATAACGTTTTACCTGTCTGAGCCAGAATTCACACTTAGAGAATTTTGCGTAGAGCCTTTCTTTTCTCAATAACTTTAGCAATTCCCGCAGATGAATAGAATGATCAGCCTCCGTTTTGGAGTAAATCAGAATATCGTCAAGGAATACAAAAACTGATTTATCCAGCATCGGCCTGCATACGCGATTCATGAGATCCATGAACGCCGCTGGTGCATTTGTTAGACCGAAAGGCATTACGAGAAATTCGTAATGACCGTATCTTGTTCGGAAGGCTATTTTTGGAATATCCTCATCTCTTACTTTCAATTGATGATACCCAGAATGAAGATCAATCTTGGAGAAATAACTTGCTCCTTGTAGCTGATCAAATAAATTGTCAATTCTGGGTAGAGGATATTTAGTCTTGATAGTGACTTTGGTCAACTCGTGGTAATCGGTGCACATTCGAAGAGTTCCATCTTTCTTCTTAACGAATAAGACAGGTGCACCCCACGTAGATGAACTAGGTCGAATAAATCCCTTCTCTAACAGATCTTGCAATTGCTTAGACATTTCCTTCTTTTCTGCAGGCGCAAGTCTGTAGGGAGCTTTGGCGATGGGAGCCGCACCAGGAACTAAGTCAATTCTAAACTCAACTTGTCGTTCCGGTGGCACTCCAGAAATATCATCCGGAAATACGTCTGGGAACTCACAGACGATCGGAATATCAGATATGGACTTCTTATTGGCGTCAGAGTTAGATTCAGATGAGACATAGCATAAATAAGACTCGTGTCCCTTAGACAGATACTTGTGAGCCTTTTCAATAGTTATGAAACAGTGAGCACCTTTTCGATTTTCGCCTTTGATTTCCAATACTCGACCGTCTGAAGACTTGATTCTGATGATCCGACGGTTGCATACGATCGTAGCTTCGTTATTCATTAACCAGTCCATGCCGACGATGACATCAAATTCTTTCAACGGAATCGGAATAAGATCAAGATTGAATACGATGTTGTCAACGAGTAGAGTGCAGTTACGGTATACGGAATCAGCCATAACATAGTTGTTACTGGCTGTCTCAATATGAATCACGAGTGGAAGCTTGGATGGAGATTTATATAATCTTTGTGCAAAAGAAGTTGATATGAAGGAACGACTAGCACCGGAATCGAATAATACGCGAGCAGGTATCGAACTTAACAAGAACGTACCGGTAACTACATCAGGTGTTTCCTGCGCTTCCTCCGCAGTTATCTGAAATGGGCGAGTCCTTGCTGTTGGAGTTGCAGCTGAACTTTTCATTGTCGATCCTCCAGCTGACAATTGTGACTGACCTCGTTGCCCACTACGACACTGATACATAAAGTGTCCTCGTTTTCCACATTTCGCACACCCAAGTCCTCCCTGTGGACACTCTTCACTACTGTGACCAATTCTGCTGCATGCATAGCATGTGACGTCGTCCGGGTTACACAGCCCCATGTGTTATTTTCTGCATCTCTTGCAGAATCGTGGCTCGTTCGTTAAAGAGTAGGCTTGCGCTTTCTGAGGTGACTGTATTGTTGGGATTGCTGAGGTTGGGATTTGTTTGGCTTGAAGAATCTGCCAAATCTTTGCTTCTTTGGAGGAGAAGGACATGCCGGGTTAGTTGCTGGAGTATAAAGTTGATAACCGTACTCTAAATATCTCCTCTCGATCTGTCTTGCAGCTTCAACCATCTCTAGGTAACTCTTATACTTCATTGCGCTCATTGGATGTCGGTATCTCGGGTTAAGCCCTCCGCAGAATCGGTTCATCTTTCTTTCCTCAGTAGCTACTTGATACGAGGAGTAGCCACAGAGCCGTGAGAATTCATGCTCGTATTCATTAACAGTTTTGGTTCCTTGGGTCAGCTGCATCAGTTGAACTTCCATCTTATCTTGTTGATCAATAGGACAATACTTTGTGTTGAACATGTCAAGGAACTGGTCCCACTCTAATGTCTGTATTATCTCCTCTCCATATATGCTTCTTTGAGTCTTCCACCAGGCACGAGCAGCACCTACGAACAACGCAGACGCATAACTCACCTTTTTCGATTCTAAGCAATCAGAGATTCTAAAGATCTCTTCAGTATGGCTGATCCAATCCATCACCTGAATTGGATAAACTGTACCCTCAAAGTTAAGGGCACCGCTAGTTTTGAAATTTTTAAATTTACAACCTTTAGGCTGTGCAATTTGGGTTTCAGGGTTCGAGTTATCAGAATCAGATTCATCATTCTGGACTTGTTTTTCTTTTTCGCTTATTCTTTTTATCATCACGTCTTTTAGCTTCGGCCTCATCTGTGGCCTGAAACTGTTCTTGCATAATCTTATTTTTTGTTCAGAATGTTGAGCTAATAGCTGTTGCATCATTTCAAACATTTGTTGTGGGGTCATGTTGTTGGGAATGTCACCTGATCCTGACATCTTAACTGAAAATTAAAATCATTTAACTATCAGTTTATAGACTTAGATCTATGTACCATTTTCCCATTCTTACAGTCTGTACATCTTATCTCAGTTCAAACCACCTAAATGATTGATACATATGTATTGCTTCAGTTTGAGACCAAGTACTACTCACGTAATACTTGATTCACTCAAACTATGGTCTCTGATACCATCCTGTTAAGACCTCTCCTTACGGGGCGGTCCTCAGAGTCTAGGTCCGACATCATGCAACACGATATCAATCATAACTAAGATAGCGTAATTATGTTGCGGAATTATAAATTACAAGTACAAACATTTTAGGATTAATTTTAATACAGTTTACAATTTTCAAATTAAACTTATAAAGGTACCATCTAATCTAATACATTACATCATACAATCATATCAAATCTACCCAAAACCACCACAATTGTCGTCTTCCAATCAGTAGCGAAGGGTTTGTTGAGTAGTGGTCTGTGAAAGCTTCATAACTTGGATCTTGAATGACCTAAGAACTAGGTCCAATAGACTTCCCTTTATCTTTTCCTGTAAAAATGTAAAGTAGCAACTGTAAGCAAAGCTTAGTGAGATTATAGATTTTCAAATTAACATGCATTATCAAGCGGATCATAAGTTCAAGCGTGATATATCTTGACTGCCGCTACAGCCACTCATGATTGAGACATAGAAGTCATAGAGTCGGATGATGTACAAGCCACGCTCACGCTTTAATCGTGGGGATAAGCCACATACTGGGCTAGCTACCAGTAAATCAACATGGCGGAACATCGGAGGGTCATTACCAAGTTCAATAGAGCTGGTGAAATAGCAACGTCTAGAACAATAGACCGACAAGGCTAATCAAGCTGAATCAATATGTCAAAGGTATGTGCAATGATGAGGCATACGTAATCAAAGTCATGAGAGCAGTAAACTCATACAATATTTGAAATGAATAATAAATCTCAAAGTCATATAAAGTGATAAATCAAATAGCTATCATGATCCACTGGGCAACACCGAACCATAGTGTGCACAGGTCTCAATCCAGCTGATAATATGAGTGTCAAATTAATATAACATCAACAATATGTCTCAACCGAAAATCTTGCATGTTAAATCTGAATATCTATAACTCACAGGTCTGTGGTCTTTATCAAGCAGATATAGTATCCACCACCTGAGTTATCTCAGGATTTATCTTTAATCAAAGCTCTGGCTTTTCTTTTCAAATCTTTGACCCGCTTTTAAATCTTTAAATCAATGTTCAGAGATTAACTGAACCTGTCCAGAATTTATCATATCATATCATTAGCTTTTAGTTTTTAAAATCATTATTTCATCTGATTCTGATAACTGATAACTCGTTGATCATTCATTCACTTCCTTTGAAATCTTAAGGAGATATAAATATTAATATATCTCATATTGCTTTAATTAATCTTTCCTCATAAATATCATTTATTTATGTTGTTATAATATTAAAAATGAAACTTCGGATCCGGATCTCCAAAATTCGGATCATCCGGGCTGGCCATCCGGATTCGGATTATCCCGGATCAAGCACCCGGATTCGGACCGAAGTACCTAAGCCAAAATCTGAGATCCGAACTGGACCCATCCGGACTTGGACCGAATTTGAGGCATCCGAATTGAACATGTGGTCTGGAATAAGCTTCATCCGAAATGGGTTTCTCTAAAATCTTAGGATCCGAAAGGGCTTTTCATCCGATTTATAGGTTCCGAGATGGGATCCAAATTGGGCATCACATCCGAATTCAGTCCCATCCGAATTCGGATTCATGTCTTAGTATTTTCCCAGATTTCGTTCTTGATGTTCATACGGATTTTTAACAATAATTCACTAAACTTATTTTCAGTAACATGCAATGTATTATATTGATATATTATCATTATTAGATTGATTTTATATTATTTTCCTTATAAAAAACACTATAATTTGATCAAGATCATCCAAAAATTTCATATTTTGTCAAGAACACTTTATTTTCTTAAAAATTCAAATTTTAATTTATTTTGGACAATCTAACCATTAATTCTTGTTTCTATCGTTTTTATATACTTCATTACATGATTATCTATCAAATTTTTACACATGCAATACAAAATTTTCATGTTCATAATTCTTTGGTTTCGGTTTTTATGAAAACCGAACCAAACCTCTAATTTTCAAAATTTAAATGGCTTTTTACCTCAAATTCTTTGTAGCTTGTTGTTGATTATTGCTTCTTGTAACTCCTTCTTGATTAGAACCTCAATCAATTGCAAGATTTATGAAGATTCTTGATGATTTTGGAGTTGGCCGTAAGATGAGAGTGAGAGTAGAGAGAGAGTGAATTTGTGTTAATGATCTTAAATGATCATTAATTTGGTTTTTATATATTAATTTGGTCATATTCGCAATTTAACCCACTTAACTTTTGTATTTTACATTTCTTTTAATTTGATTAACTTTAATAATTTATCATCATAAAATAAATATAATTTAATTCGATAATTTTCATTACTAAATTAGATTACAAAAACATATAATGTAAAACAATTACATTATTATCTCAAGTACTGAAATTAGAGTTGGTCAAAAAGTTAGGTTGTTACATTATGTGATAATCCATCAATATAGTCAACATCCTTGATGACTAAATTCTTTATGACTATGTCCCCGTATCCTTTTATGTGAGACAGATGACTGTTCTCGAATTTTACTGTCCCACAATATTGTTCAACTACGTTGGACAGCAATTCTCTTTTCCCAGTCATGTATTTTGAGTAACCCGAATCCATATACCAGATGGATTTTGCCTGAAAAACAAATAAATACATATAATGAAAATTTATAAGTATTCAAACAGATCAATCTTTTATTGACAATCAAACCGTGTTCTGAACGGATATGTTCAGAAATCATGATGAATTAAGACCGGGTCCTGAGCTGTGTGCACAGAAGCCAAACGTGTCGGTTTAAGCACAACCGACAAGCAAAAGAACGGGTCCTAGCCTATGATAACTAGAAGCCAATTCATTGAAGTACGGGTCTTGATCTGTAGTAACCAAGAACCATCTTCATTAAGATCACACATCTATGGGTACCCATCTTAATATGGGTCCTTTTTGGTTAGGAGTTCCAGGTGAATATGACAATTTTTCAGTTTTAGGAACCCATTTTGCAATTATGTGTGGTCCGGATGCACAGCCTTTTGGAATCCATTGACGATTGGATTTATCAGGCTTTGGAACCTTAGGCGATGAAAATACCTTCGGTTTTGGACATTTTGAGTCTTTTTTTGACTTTTGCTTTGGTTTTGGGCCTCGGCAATGGACAAGTCTCATTTTTCGTTATGGCGGATGATGCAACATTTTTTATTTTCTTTTTGCAAATTCTTTTAGCAGGATATGGCACAAAAACATTCATTTCAGGAACTTGGCGTCTAAAACGAGTTGGAAATAAATTAAACAAGTCACTAAAAGAGTAGTTTAAACAAGCAGCAGAATTCGTTACATCATTACAAATATTGTTTTCAGAGATTACATGCATGCTATCTCTAGAAACAAAATCAATTGGCATTACAGCCTTCTTCACAAAGAAACTCGTAAAATCCTGCATGGTAGTTTTTGGTACTCTTCTTACATGATCTGTTGGAACAAAATGACGAGAGTAAGTATGCATGGAAGACTTAGACTTTAAAGATTTTTCTTTTTCTTGGTGAGTGGGTTTCTTAAAATACTTGGATTGAATCTGAGTCTTTATCGAAACCTCAGCTTTAAAAGGTTTTGAGCACTCACCTTTACAACTAATAGAAGAATTTTCAATTTTAGTCTTGCCTTTGTTAGATGACACGAGTGGGATTTTGGTAGAACGGGAAACTCTTGATTCCTTTAAATTATCTTTTAATGTTTGATAAACCATGTCAAGTTTTTCTCTGTAGACAGTTAATTCTACAGATTGTTGAAAAATTTGATTTACCAATTTTTCCTCACTCTTAAGAAGAGCTTCTTGAAAATCAAGATCTTTCTTTTGAGTTGACTTTAATTCTTTTTCTAAAACTTTAATTTGATGTTTAAAAACTTTTGTAGGAATGTAATGGTGAGGGATTGGTTTTACAGGTTCTGCTTTCATTTCAACTTCTGAATAACTAGACAAGAAGTCGTCCTCTAGAGTGGGTACTCTAGAAGGATAACTCTCGTTTAGTTCTTCATATTTGAAGGATATTTATTTTTCCTTGTTTTCATTGTGTTTCTCGTACTCTTGGGTTAATACTTCTTTAGATGACTCAAAAAAGAAAGATTTAAGTCCAGCACCCATATAATTCATGTCATAAAACAGAGGTAACACTCTTTGAGCCTTTTCCAAATATTTAGGATTTTTAAAACCGATTCCTTGTTTAGAATGGTAAAACCTAGCTTCTTTGTGCTGGTTCAAATAAATAATTTGTTCAGTTTGACCCTCTTTTAAAAATGCATCATCGAGGGTCTTTATTCGAGAGTTGAAACTTATTCTTTCTTCTTATATCATTTTGTATTTTTCTAAGCTGTCTATATTTTCCATACTTACTGTCTCTAATTGTTTTGAAAGAACATATATTTTTTTTAATGAGAGCTTTTCATTAGATAACCTATCCATACAAGATTCTAGGTACGTATTTCTATCCTGAACATCTACCTTTTAAATTAGCATCTGTTTTATCACATTATGATTAGTTAACCACTTTGATTGATATAATTCAGATGACTCTTTTAATGTTTGGGCTAGATGTTCAGCCTACACACACTTTTCTGTTTCAGCATTTAACCTAGCTTCTAAGTCAAGTATATGTGTGTGCAATTTACATTCACTATTTACAGATTGAGACATAGAAGTCATAGAGTCGGATGATGTTCAAGCCACGCTCACGCTTTAATCATGGGGATAAGCCACATACTGGGCTAGCTACCAGTAAATCAACATGGCAGAACATCGGAGGGTCATTACCAAGTTCAATAGAGCTGGTGAAATAGCAAGGTCTAGAACAATAGACCGACAAGGCTAATCAAGCTGAATTAATATGTCAAAGGTATGTGCAATGATGAGGCATACGTAATCAAAGTCATGATAGCAGTAAACTCATACAATATCTAAAATGAATAATAAATCTCAAAGTCATTTAAAGTGATAAATCAAATAGCTATCATGATCCACTGGGCAACACCGAACCATAGTGTGCACAGGTCTCAATCCAGCTGATAATATGAGTGTCAAATTAATATAACATCAACAATATGTCTCAACCGGAAATCTTGCATGTTAAATCTGAATATCTATAACTCACAGGTCTTGGGTCTTTATCAAGCAGATATAGTATCCACCACCTGAGTTATCTCAGGATTTATCTTTAATCAAAGCTCTGGCTTTTCTTTTCAAATCTTTGACCCGCTTTTAAATCTTTAAATCAATGTTCAGAGATTAACTGAACCTGTCCACAATTTATCATATCATATCATTAGCTTTTAGTTTTTAAAATCATTATTTCATCTGATTCTGATAACTGATAACTCGTTGATCATTCGTTCACTTCCTTTGAAATCTTAAGGAGATATAAATATTAATATATCTCATATTGCTTTAATTAATCTTTCCTCATAAATATCATAAGTATATGTGTGTGCAATTTACATTCACTATTTACAGATAAATTATTTACATGCTTTGGAATGTAAAAGGAATTTACCTCTCGTGTCTTAGAATTTGATGACGAACAATAGTCTTCCTGGGGAACGAGAGCCATTGCATCCGTTCGCTTCTTGGCGGCCTCCAACTTCCGCTCATAATAACCGACGTCCCTGTCAAACTTGTTCTTGCATTCCCGAGCAAAGTGGCCCGGTTTTCCGCACTTATAGCATCGACGTTCTTCGGCTCCTTTTGGCTCTCGGCCTCTCATCTCTCCTCTCCACCGGCCTCTTGTCGGCATGGCGAGGTTCCCTACTATCATCTCTTCGATTATCCCAACGTTCATAGTCTCGTCGATCGTCCCATCGGTCATCTCTTCTTTCATCACGACGATCATCCCTTCGGTCATAATCGCGTCGATCATCCCTGCGATCATATCTCCTATCGTCTCGCCTTTCATACCAGCGGTCATCCCGATAGTCACGTCGGTCGTCGTATCTCCGGTCATCTCTGTCATCCCTGCGAGAGTCGTCCCGACGATAATCATCCCGTCTTTCATCTCGTCTGTCATCTAAGTACCTCTGCGGACCGGTGTCGAAGCGGAGCTGATTGTTAGTCTTATGAAAAAAACGTCGTTGTTGGGGATGATTAGTCCATAAGGCTATCTATCCTGAATTGCCGCTTCTTCCTCATCCATTATCTCACGCGGAGGAGAAGCATATCGGCACTGGGATGACGATGAACCTTGAGCATAAGATGTAGTGGGAATGTTCGTGTTGGAGATCAAGGCCAGAGAATCAGTGGGTTTGATGCCCGTATTGGCAGATAGTAACAAGGATGTGTGCTGATTGGTCATTTGCTTCTGATGGTCTACATCACCCTGATACTTTTTCAGTTCCTTAAACACCACATTGATAGATACTTCAGGAATGTTCAACACCCATCGTGTGGCTCGGCATGCAATTTGCCACTCAGGGGCTAAGACTGCAAATAACTGGATGTTTATGTCATCCTTGTCTTTCTTGAGGTGCAGTTTGTTAAGTTCATTTAGAACTGCACAGAATCTTGTAAATGTGGCCTGTAGCGACTCCCCGTCTTTGGCCCTGAATTCAGTAAACTTGGCCATTGCCTCCTCAATTTTTGAACGATCATCTAAGTCTGCCCCCATCATTTGAACGTTTAACTCATCCCACATTTCTTTAGCAGACATTTTGTTGTCTACTCCTACTAAGATATCAGTGGGCAGGGCTTGGTAGATCGGATATTCAGCCCTCTTGTCTGCATGCTGCCTGTCTCGCTCTGCATCATTCGTAGGTTCCCTTTTAATTTTTGATGCGAGTACAGGGGGGTCAGCTTCGGGTCTAGCAGCAATTTTCTGATAGTAGATAACTGGGCCCTCAGAATTGGATTGAAGCATAAGGTTGCCATTGGGTTGCATACCGACAAACATTAGGAATCGGGACTTCCACTGCTCATACTCATCAGGACACTACACAGGTGGTCTGTTCTCGGATCCGAGGACAAGAGCTTCAGGAGACATGATATAGGGTGCTGATATAGAAGAATGAGATCTTGAAGGTGGAAACTTGAATCGGATTGACTAAATTGTGGATGAATAGTACCCCGCATGGTACTGATTCGGATCTAAGGTTGAGTTCGGTCAGGACCGAATTAGAGTGAACAGTGGGTTCGGACAACACCGAATTCGGGTGAACATTACCTTCGGATGGACCAAGACCTTGTTGACCAATGAATGGATGGACCGAATTCGGATGTCGAATTCGGATGAACAGTGCAATTGGCTGCAATCTAAATTCGGATTGACCAGAAACAGAAGACCGAATTCGGATGGTTCGAGATCGGATGAACAGTAGTCACTATCGATGAACACTTGGGAAAAATTTCAAGAACGAAACACCGAATTCAGATGGTTTGAATTCGGGTGGTCCGAAATGAAATTACAAATTAAAGCACAAGAGAAACTATGTGCTTTAAATTTGCCTGATCTGAACTTCGGAAGCTCCGAAGTTCGGATGGGACCGAAGTGAGGTCCGGAATGGGCAAAATATGGTCCGAAGGTCACCTAAGGAAGGTCCGAAATGGACCGAAGTATGGTCCGAATAGGGCCGGATTGGGGTCCGAAATGGTCCGAAGTCCGGTCCGAAGAGCTACAGTACTGGTCCGAATTACGACAGATATGTAATTTCAGAAAAATGCCCAGACTTAAAACTAGCAGATTTTTGGCCTAAAAATTGTTTCTAAATGATTGGAAAATTATTTTAAACACTTTTAAGCCTTTGAAATATACCAAAACACTTAAAAAAATCTTTAAAAATGTACCAAAATAGCAAGAAACCCCATGTTTTTCAAGATTTTAAACAACCGATTAGATGAACAATATGATGTTAAGATTGAACATATGAAGCGCTAAATCAGTAGGGAATGATAATATGATTATTATATGAAAATAACAACACGAAAACAGTAAATTTTTTAGAAAATGGAGATCAAACCGGGTATTTTGATGAAGAACTCGATGAAGATAATGAACTTGCAGCAGAATCCGATTTTTTCAGTTTATATCCACCTTGTTGGGCTCTGATAACAATTGTTGTTGTTGATTCCCAGATAATATCAGCAATTTTATGATCAATAAACACTCACAAACAGAATTTGCACTCAATGAATGTGTAATGATTAAATAACAAAACAATAAGAATGTTGAGAGAATATGCGGCGGCTGGAAGATTTGGATATTGAATTCTCACCAAAATGTCAACCGTGGAATACACTTAACCCTAGGAGGCTATACATAGGTTCATTTAATTAAGTTTCAAGGAATGGCACTTTGGCCCCTTGAACTTTTCATATACTTAAAATAACTTGGAAATAAAATACAAGCCTAATTATTCTATAAATAATTATACAAAATAAATCCACAAGATCGAATTTAATATCTAACAAGAATGAGTAGTATTTTCAGAAAAATCTTTCTCAGAATAAGTCTGAATATACTCCTCAGAAATGCAAGAATTTTGATAAGAATCATTTAATCTGTTATAATCGACATTATTCTGCATCTTATCATATCTCAACCTTTTTGAATCTTCACTTGATTCTATTTCATCCGAAGCTTTCATAAAAACCATTTGTAATCCTAAATTCATGTATTTGACATCATATAAAGTAGATGAATTTGAAATTGCTTTTGTCAGATATTTATGATTAGTCCAACCTATACTTGATTTAGAATTATAAAATATGGTATCTTTAGGTTAATTTAAATATATCGTTTGATCTGTTTGATCTCGTTTTATAAACTCATCTTCCAAAGATTTAATTTTCTCGTAAAGTTTCGTTCTTTCATCAAATATGGCATGATATTTCACAGAATAACTTAATGCTTCTAATTCAGCTAAATTCAGTTTTTCTGTTAGGTCCGATATATTGCTATTGAGTTTTTGAATTTGACTTTGAAGTTCATTTGCTTTGTCTTGTAGATCTGATACTGCTCTTAACGCTAATTCCTTATCCTTGGAAAAATCTAACACTAATGCATGTTCTTGACTTAATTTGTTTTCCAAGGAATGGACAATTTTCTTTTCAGCTTTTAAAGAATTTTCAAATTCTTTAACATGTAAGCCATTTGCGTCAGTTTTTGTTCTAGCATACAGGAGTCATCATTTTTAGAATCAGAGTTAGTTTGTAACTCAGGTGTCTCTGAACTTTCTAATGTATCTGATCTAAGTCATCATTTTCCTTATCCTTGCTGAATCCAACATCTCCTGTTGCCATTAGTGCTAACTCTTCAGTCATTTCTTTATCATCATCAGACTCTTCTTTCACTTCCATCTCCTCATCCGTCAAACCCACCCATACTTCATCTTCAGCTATCATCGCAGACTCACTAAGTTCTGAATCATTAAAAACTTCAGACTTCAAACATATGTGTGCATCTTCATCTAATACATCTTCGTCTTCAGATAATTGGAGCCAGTGATCATCTTCAGCCATCAAAGCTTTACCGACCTCCTTTTCCTTTGCTAGTAGTTCCTTACGAGTATAGTATTCTGAATTTTTAACTGCAGGCAATCTACATTCTCTAGCATAATGACCTGGCTTGCCACAGTTGTAGCACTTTTGCTCAGAATCGTTCTTGGCTTGCGTTTTGGATTTTTCATATTTGTCTGCTTTCTTGCCACTTCTCTCTCCTAATTTATCATATCTGTCATTCTTTTAAAACTTCCGTGAGCCTGTTTTGTACCTATTTTGTTGTTGGTTAGTTTCAGGTAAAACTTCTTCTAAAATGCCTTCGTGAGTAAGGCCATTTGTTTCTTCATCTATTCAATTTCAGAATCAGTTGAGGAATCTGATGAGTCTGACTCTGATGAACTGCTGCTCACTACTAGTCGTTTCTCCTTCTTAGCTTGTATTTGTACTTCTTGTCTGCGAACAAAGCTAAAGGATCAACAGTTTCTTTTTCAACCTTTTCTTTCCGGACATCCTCCTTAAACATCTTCCTGGTTTTTGTTAAGGTTTTCAAATAACATATGAAAGTCCATTTCTTTAATATCTTTGGTTTGCTAAATTATCATTGCGTACTTTTCCCACTCTGAATTTAGTACGTTCAGGAATTTGACATTGATGTCTAAATTTGACTTTGTGGCACCATTCCTCTTCATTTCACTGACCAGGCTGACAAACCTCAGGTATGTACTCTCCAATAGTTCCCCTTCTCTTGCTCTGAAGTTCTCAAACGTCATTAAACTGTTTCGGGCTCTATTTGTTGCTGCTCTGTCTGAACGCCTCATCAATTTACAAACCTCATCCCAGATGGATTTGGTTGTTGGTATTAGTCAGACAGGTATATATATCATTTGGCATTGATATCAGCTGCAGTTTTCTAGCTGTCTTGTCCCCCAGTTTTTGGCGCTTTTGTGCTTCAGTTAGGTTTGCGACCTCAACCATTCTTTCAGGTATAGGAGGGTTACCGGTGGGTACAGCAGGTATTGTCTCAAGAAAAATAGTTGGTCCGTCATTGAGTGATTTTAGCATGTCATCGGACAGGTCATGGAAACTTATAAACTCAAGGAATCTTTCCCTCCATTATACGTATTCCCCTCTGTATAGAATTGAAGGTTTTGTTTCCGATCCCATGGCTAGTGCGTCTTTGGACATTTTGACTGATTAACAGGAATCTTCCAAGATCTTTTAAATGAAAATTTGATTGAAATTAAAAATTGATCAAACTTGAAGGTACGTTGATCAAACCTGAATGAGTATTGAGTGAATCTCGAAATGAATGGGATCAAAACTCGATCAATTAATGAGAAAACTCGATCAATGAATGAGAAAAAATCGATCAATGAATGAGTGCAACTCGAATAAAGAATGTGATTAACTCGAATAAAGATGGTAACTCGAATCTAAAAGAAAGAATCAATCAACATATTAACAAGTCAACTCGAATGCAAAGAATTGTCAACTCGAATGAATCCTCTGTGAAACTCGGATCAAATGAGAATAAACTCGAATGAAATTGAATGATGATTGATTAAACTCGCAATGTTCTTGTTTAAAACTTGATTCAAATTGAAATACAGTTAATGGATGTTTTATAAAACTCGAATAAAGCTTCTTCCCAACTCGGATTGAATAGAGTTCAACTCGATTAAAATTAAGTGCAACTCGAATTAAATTGATTATAAGTCGATTGAAATAAGTGTCCAACTCGATTAGAACTTCTTTCAACTCGATTTATACTCCAATGTAACTCGATCACTAAAGTATCCAACTCGATTGTAAGTGATTTGCAACTCGAATAAAAGCAAATTGCAACTCGATTAAGCTATGAACACAACTGTTTTCGAGTTTTATGATTTTTATTACAATCCAAGTTCAGAATCAATATTTTTCACTGACAATGCATAAATTGATCCCAAATTGAAATCGAAGGTAAGTTTTATAATTACAAACACATTTTCTGAAAACGCTTTGGTTAAAATCAGATTAAACCCATTGTTTTTCACAAGAACAGTGATGAACAATGAGTTTTTCAATATTTCAGAAAAATCGATGAATCTTGTTGAGTGTTTTGAATTACATATTTATATTATGATCAATCTGATCGTTTTTCAAACCTATTCCTTCGATCCAAATATCAAAAACAATAATCCACTGAATCAAAAACCTTAAGAGATTTTTCAATTTTCTAGAGAAACCGATGAAACGGTGATATTTTTCAAAAAAATCAATCAAGAAATCATTTCTGAGCTCTGATACCAATTGTTATTCTTGTTAAATCAATCAAACAATCAATCATAAAGCAATTAAGAACAGAATCAAAGACTAACCGAATGATTAATAATGCCAAAAACAAAATACAGAGATGAGAATAATGAACTGCACTGTAGCCCAAAATTCCTTTCTCAGATTCCGTGCATTTACAAAATTGAAAGTTAGATCAGTTAACACTCACAAAAGACAATATTTCTATTTATATCAAAATACAACTATGCTTTGTATACAAAAACTACCCTAGACTTATTTATTTCATCAAGTTAAAATTGGTTCTAACAAAAACCATAACTAATTAAATACTATAGGGACCAAAAATTAATTTGAGAATAGAGGCAAAATCGTCATTTAGAAAAATTCAATAGATGGAGGGACCAATTCTGCAAATAAATAGTGTTTTGAGGGAGCATTTATTTAATTTATAAAAACCAGGGACCATTTCCGTTATTTTGAGCAAACCAAAGGGACCAATTCTGTAATTTACTCGTAACATTATTATTAATTAAATAATTAAATCATCGTTTATTAAATTAAGATTTAAAATTTAATATTTAAAAACAAAAATAAATTTCATGAAAATAAATGGACCAAAATTGTTATTATTGAAAATGGTATAATTGTCCTTTAGGAAAAAAAATGAGACACAGGGACCAATTCTGCAAGTAAACAACGCAAATAATGTCTGTTTTTGGAAAAATTGAAACCACAGGGACAGGATCCAAAATTTTATGCAAAGCATTGTGACCATTTTTGTAATTTACTCAATCTTTTATAATGACCGTTTCAACCTTTTCTTTGATAACAATTTGGTCCCTCAAGTTTGTAGTTCATTTTAGTTTTGGTCCCTTAAATAAATTTTTTTATTTAACAAATCTATCACGACTACCACTATTACCACCAGTACCACTACCACCACGACTACCACTACCACTACAACTACGACCACGACGACCAGTCGACCACCACCACCACCACGACCAGGACGACCACCACCACCACCACCACCACCACCACGACCACTACCACTACCACTACCACCACCACGACCACTATTATTTTTATTATTATTATTAGAGTAAATTACAAAATGGTCCCTGTGGTTTGGTCGGAATTATAGATTTGGTCATTGGTCTTTAAAAAGTGCATAAATGGTCCCTCAAAACACTATTTACTTGCAGAAACGGTCCCGCTTTCTTTTAACTTTTTTTAAATGACGATTTTGCCCTTTTTCTCACTAACAATCTTAGTCCCTCAACTCTGTAATTTATTTTCAATTTTTGTCCTTTTTATTAATTTTTAGTTTTGTTTAAATTTTAAATACTAATTTAAAAAATTAATTATTATTATTAGTTATACATTTTATTTTGTTTAAATATATTTATTCTATTTTTATTAAAAATTATCCCATTATATTTTGTTTATGTTTCTTTATATATTCAATTTATTTATTTAAAAATTTATTTATCTTGTGTTTCATTTATTATACATTTTTATTTTTTATATGTTTTTATCTAACTATTTCATTACATAAATATACTTTGATTTAATTATATTTTTTAAGAAAATATATAAACTAAGGGTTGTATTCATTTTTATCTAAATATATTTTTTTTTCAATTTGTTTGTATTCAAATTCAGTATTTTTTTCATTTTCATTTTGTTATTGTTGATTCCCAGAATATATCAGCACATTAATGTTCCATAAACACTCACAAGAAGAATTTTCACTCAATAATTGTGAAATGATTAAAGAACAAAGAGGATGTTTCAGAGAATAATAAATGGCGGCTGCAACAAAGGATATTCTATTTCTCATTCAAATGTCAACCATATACATCACCAAACCCTAGGAGCCTATACATAGGCTCCTTTACTTAACTTTCAAGGACTGACACTTTTGACCCTTGAACTTTTCATATAAACTAAACTAACTAAGAAATAAATTGCAAGGCTAAATATTATCTAAATAATTGTTACAAAATAGATCCACAAGATTGAAATTTAATATCTAACAATCTCGCCCTTTTCGATCATTCCGGTGGTCCTGGAACTCTAGCATGATCAGTTGATTCACGGAGCCCAAGGATGACATCAAATCGTCTAATCACTTGTCTCATGTGTAGCCGTTCGTTCAGGTATTCGATGCCGCAGAGGATGTCCTGTATCTCCTTTGGCGAGCGTCTAAGTTCTGGATCTGGTTGAGCATCAAATTCTTGAACTCTTCGCGTAAGCTCGGCTCTCACCATTCTGATAGTACCATCGGAGTTACAAGGAAGATCCTCGAAGCGCATGAATCTCTTATAGCCTTTTTGATTTACAAAAATAACTCCCGGGCCTCCTCTGAATATGACTCTGTATGCAGGATGAAGGTCAAGAAGAAAGTTTTCTTGCTCAGGGGCTCGTAGACCTACTTTAACCAGCGCGCACCCTATCGCCATTTGAATGTCTCTTAGGCACATGATAATAGAGCGGCGGTTCATACTTCGAATAAGCGCGACTACGGTGGTCATGTGAGACAGACGTCTTTTAATTCTATGTTTCAGTCGGTCGTGTAAAAATTCGATGTCGTCCACATTCACAAAGTCCAAGTCATTTTCATAGAATTCCTCCACTGTGCCATCTTCTCTTTCTACCTGAAAGGCAGGATAGTAGACTTTTGCTCTCTTGCACATACTGATGGTTAGAAGTATTTTTATCTTTGACTTGGAAACTTTGGACCTTCTCTCCCTGAGCATTAACTGATTGTATTCGGGCTGTTCAGCACTCGATATGTTTGTAAGTTCCTTGAGTAAGCACCTGCTGTATGACCCTGGCTTCTTCCTCAAAACCATCTTGAATCGTTCTTCAGGAAAAGGATTCTGGAATTGCTCCGGAGGAAATTTCTGTAAAAATTCTTTGCGGCCCTGAACGGGGGGATCTTCTATCTCAGATGATTTAGCTTCAAGTAATTTGAAGATTTTCCCCCTTCGTTCTTGTCTTAACTCCTCTTTAACTCAGGTGGCAGAGAATGTACATCACCTTTTGAATACCAACCCACCCAATAAAGATCACCTCTGTCATGATCACCAGGCTACTCAGGAGGCTCATCAAATCTGTCTACACGCCTGGTTTCTGAGGGTCCTGGTTGTTGGGTTTGTGGTTGGGGTACATGTTGGACTATGGGAGAACTTTGATATCTAGGAGGGCTTTGGACTAGCTGGGATTCTTTTAGTGAGGAGGGAGCTTGGATGGAGGATAGTATTTCTTGTTGTCGAACGGGGGGCGGGGAGTTTAGGAATTCGAATGAAGATGAGGATTTTTGTGGTGATTCGGGCTCAGGCTTTGGGAGGATTAAGGATGGTTGTCATCAGAATTGGAGTCAGAGTCAGACACCAATATGATTTCAACCTTTTCGTGAATGGGTTCGAACTCAACCATGCCTGACATCGGATCCAAGAGAGCTGGACCTTCAATCAGGGGTTCTTCTTCTACCATCATGAACTCCTGAGCCTCGTAACTCTTTTCCCCAGACCCCTGTATATATGTACTCTCTGATTCAGCTCCCCCTACGATCAAGATAAGGTCCTCAGACTGAGTCTTTTGACGCTTCTCCCCCTCATGGCGATTAGGGTCGTCCTGATCGTCATGCTTTCGATTTTGGGACTCAGCCTGGAGCTCGATTATCGCGGACTCAAGAAGGTCCATACAGGAGTCGAGTTGCTCCTGGTCTTGAAGGATTAATCGGTTTTGCGCGTCTATCTTATCTGATAACTCCTGAATCATCAATTGGACTAAACGGGTCCCTGGTGGAGGCAAGTCCTCAGTAGCGACACACTTACCCTTAATTATTGAGAGAAGGGCGGTGTGTCGTTCTTCGGCAGCCTCCTTGTGGGCGTCCATGGTAGCCTGGGTAACAACTCCGGCAGCACGTAGAGTTGCCGTTAACATCTCAATGTTGATTTGGAGATGGCCTGAAGTGGATGGCATAGGTAAAGCCACTCCAGGTCTTCCTTCCGTCATTTCTGGCTTCACAATTAGATGCGCAGATCCGGAAGTTTGAGGAGCCGCCACGAAGGCAGCTCGTTGAGGGGACGCCACGAAGGCGTCGTGCGATATGTGTGCGGGTGGGGAGTGAGTTGTGGGCGAAAAATGTTCCATCACATGGGGAAAAGTTTGACCTCGTTCAACACCACGACTCTCCGTATGAGAGGGTGATGACGTGTGTAGAAGATCCCCGTGCAATGAAGTAGCACCCTGTTGAGAGGATGCTAAGTGGGTGGTTGGGGTGAATTCGACCATTGGCCTGATGGTCTGAAGGTGGATAGTCCGGCTGATGGGGCTAAGGTCACCCTCAGATGTTATCTCAATCCCTAGTACAATTGAGACGGTTCTTTCGGAATCCGCCGTCTACACTGCCTCACCTTCTCCTCCCTCCCTGACACGCACAATCTCCCGCTCTCCCAGACCCACGGGTTGTTCAACTTCTACCGCTTCTCCCTCATCCTCACTCACTCGTATCTCACCTTCGGACTGTGTAGGCTCATTCGGATCTGACTGAGCCTCATCCGGATAAAACTCTCTCAAATAAGCCCTAACCCTTTCAGATTGCACTGCCCTTTGGAGAAAGGACAGTGGGATTGTCATTACCGATACAGTAGGAGCCCCTTTTGGAAGATTAAGCTTTTGAATCGCAACTGTCGGGTATACATCAGCCTCTGGACGTTCATGTATGTCATCGTCGTTGTCCATGGAATATTGAATGATCAATTGTAGGAAACGCTGGAGAGGGATGTATTTGCGTCCACGTTTGGTGCTCCTCTAAAGGTGAACTCTTCTTAATTCCTCGAACAGGATTGCAGCATAATCGTAGTGTCTGTCGTAAGTGAAGGTTGCGAACATTGCAAGTACTTGACCTAATTCTGAGTCATGTCCAGCATGCTTGGCGGTGAATCATTTGTTGAGGACATCAAAAAGAACCCTCCAGTGAGCTTAAAGATTCTTGGTCCTGAAGTCCGAGGGTTTGGTGAGTAGACCATCGTATCCCAAGGCTTGAATTTCATTTAGGGTTTCGAGGATGGAAGGAATTGGGGCAAACTGTAGGTGGTGCATGGAATAGGCTTCAGCGGGTTGGCGTTGGATATGGTGGATGGTTGCGGTGGTAATTTTGACTGGGACACAGTTTATTGTGGAGGTGCAGTATGGTTCGGCATCGGCTACAAATTTTAAACGATGCCAGAACTATTGAAGGTAAATTTGGGGATTGGAGATGGCTGCGGAAAGTGAGTAGTAGATTGGGTGGTTTGTAATGATGTTAAAGGCAATGGTTTTGGTTTTGCGGCTAAGGATGGAGATGTCAAGCTGCCAATTATGTGCCATGAACTCACAGTATTCAGCTTGGGGTAAGATGGACTCTTCGGGTAATTGAGCATTGTTGTCTGGAATTAGGGAATGGGGCATGGTTATGGTGACTGCGGGTTCCATGATTCCTGTGAAGGTGCATCAAAGTTAGGATAATAGACTTAAGAGATATGGCATTGATACGAAGTCTGGATAAGTGTGAAAACGAAACTGCCTGATCCGTTTAAAGCATTGGGTCTTTATTAGTGTAATGGAATTCTACTGAATAAAGTCCAAAGTCAATCGTTAAGAGAACAATGTTAGAACATGAATTTTCACTCAAACATTGATCCTAACTCTAACCAATGGTGCACCGGACTGAAAATCTTTTGGGATATTTGATTTATAATGAAAATGCAAAAATGGAAAAATTTAAAAAATATTTTAAGTGTTGGATTTCGGTGGGGCCGAATTCGAAAGAACAGTACAACCGAATTCGGATCTGACCGAAATCCAAATGATGAATGATAAGGACAAGTTAAGGTCCGAATTCGGTTAGGTCCTGAGTTCGGATGGGAACCGAAATCGGATGGTACATGAATTCTGATGATACATGAATACGGATGGGGACCGAATTCGGGCACTAACCGAATTTGGATTCACCGTGTATGAAGAATTAAAATTAAGAGAAATAATATGAAAAATTTTGAACATTATTTGAAGGACCGAATTCGGATGCACAATGTCCGAATTCGGTCATGGCAGTTGGAAAAATTTGAAATTTGTCTAAGTGAGACATCCAAATTCGGGGCTTGGTCCGAATTCGGACGGTCCGAAGTTCATGCAACATTCTACGTGAACAGTTCTAAAGTTGATAAAAATGAAAATCCTAGACTAAAAACATGTAAGGAACATTTTATTTAACTACAACTAACTAAACAAAGTAGATATAATGTCCTAAAAATACCAAAAACCGAAAAAACAAAGTATGAAAATTTTGAAAATCAAACACTCAATTTAGTAAGTTATATGCTGAAATAAAGTAAGAAAAAGGTTACCTGATAGTGCCGAAGTCGAAATATGCAAGAAAAACAAGTTAAAAAGATGATCCACAAAGCTTTGTTTGCACAAAAATGGTGGAAGTCGGTGGGTGTTCGTCGACGGTGAAGAGAGAAAGAAGAAAGAAGATTTTTTTTTGGAAGTATCTTGAAGGTGAAGAAACAATAACCGTTTGACCCGGCCTACTTAAAGGGAGCGGGTCGGGTCGGGTCAGGTCTGTAGCTACAGGATCCGTGCCCAAATCCTTTGTGGGCCGCTGGATTTCTTAACAAACACACAAAATTTAGGCTTTAAACTAAAATAACTTAAAAACAAACATTTTACACAACAAAAAAAAAAATTGGCCCAATAACAAACACTTTTTGTATTTTATCTTTGAAACAAAAAATAATCAAATGCAAAATAAAATATTTTTTTTTGTAATTTTCTTTTAACAATTAAGTTAAGACAAAAGAAATAAAAATAAAAAAGTTTTTAGCTTTTTGAGAAGATTAAACAAATAACATCTTTTTGTGTTCTGACCATTAAATTAAACTTTAAAATCTATAAAGTAACCAACCTAAAATTTAAAATTTGTAACTAGGAGAATGTTGGTACATCCCGTGTGACGATAGCAGTCTAAGTGGTCTTACATTGTGATTTAGCATGTGTTTGCTATATATATATATTATATATATGATTGATGCTTATTAGTGTTTGTATGTTTGAACTTGATGTAACGTATTACAAGAAGTTCAAACATAAAGTTCAAAGATAAAATCAATCATAAGGTAATATCATAAGTTTTATCACTTAAGAGTTTAAGTATTTTGGCTAGATTCGAATTACTTAAGGGAATACATTCGAATCTGAGATAGATTCGAATGAGACCTTAGATTCGAATGGGCTAGATTCGAGACTGTCAATATGGACAGACTCGAATGGGCTTTGGGCCAGATTCGAGTTTGGCCCACATCAGACTCGAATCAGGGTCTATAATTAGGGATAGACTCGAAATATTATCAGACTTTTTGCAGAATTCGTGAGGGATTAAGCAAAGGGCGATCTCGAGTTTATCAGCTAGGTGAGTGCCGTTTCGGAGAGAATTAGTTCGTAGGATCGTTCGTGTGTCGTTCGTTCAGCGTCTAATAGTCTCCATGTTCCGTTGGTTGAGAGTTGTCCGTCTAACCGTCAACGAGGATTCCGCACTCGTTCACGGATCCGCGTCTAGATAGAGCTTGCAGTCGTAGACCTCACAAGTGGTATCAGAGCCTACGGAGTGTTCTTGGTGTTCTTCGTGTTCATCAGATACACTCTAGGTTTCTTGACGCTAGTTGGACGGTTTTTCTCTCAAAAACGTGTTTTTGAGCTTAGCAAATTCATATTCGGGAAACACTTTGTCGTTTTTCACGTTTTTGGTCGAAATCATTATTTTTCGTTTGAAAAATAGTGATTTAATCTGTAAAACGTCAAAAAATCAACGTGTTCCCTTTTCTACATGATCTTTAATAAAATGATATCTGATATCTATATGTTTTGTTCGAGAGTGCTGCACGGGATTGCAAGAGATGGCAATTGCACTTCGAGAATCGCAGTAAATTGAGATATTGGTGAGTGAGAATCCATAATCACGTAATTGTGTTCTCATCCACAACACTTGACAGCAACGGCCTGCAGCTGCTACATACTTAGCTTCAGCTGTGGATGTGGAAACACAATTCTGGTTTTTGGAGGACCAACTCACCGGCCTGTCTCCCAAGAACCGTATTCCACCTTATGTGCTTTTCCTGTCAACTCTGCAACCTGCAAAATCAGCGTCTGACAAGGCAGTAAGATCAAAATTGGTTCCCTTTGGATACCAGAGACCAAGATCGGGTGTACCCTTAAGATAACGAAAAATGTGTTTTACCGCAGTTAGGAGTGATTCTTGCGGGTCGACCTGAAAATGAGCACAAAGACATGTTGAAAACATTATATCAGGTCTACTAGCAGTCAGATAGAGTAAGGATCCTATCATCCCTTTGTAAGTTGTATTATCAACACTCTTTCTAGAAGGATCGGTGTCTAACTTACAGTTGGAAGCCATAAGCGTTGCGATACTCGTGCAAGAGTCTAACTTATACTTCTTGAGAATCTTTAGAGTATATTTCGACTGGTTCACAAAAATCCCATTTTCAAGTTGTTTGACTTGTAATCCGAGGAAAACGTTCATTTCCCCCTTCATACTCATCTCGAACCTGGACTCCATTAGGGCTGAAAAATCCTTACAGAAATTACTGTCAGTAGATCCAAATATAATGTCGTCGACATATATTTGCACTAGCATTATGTGCGGGCCTTCCCTTTTTGTGAACAGTGTTGTGTCCACCACACGTTTGCTGAAACCAGAAGAGATAAGAAAATTAGAGAGACTGTCATACCATGCGTGAGGTGCTTGTTTTAAACCATAGAGGGCTTTGTCTAACACATAAACATGGTCAGGTTTATGTGCGTCAACAAATCCTTGTGGTTATTCAACGTACACCTCTTCATTATGTTCACCGTTAAGAAAGGCTGTCTTGACGTCCATCTGGTACAGTTTGAAGTCCTTGTGTTCCGTGTACGCCAAGAAGTTTCTGATAGCTTCGATCCGTGTAACTGGAGCGAAGGTCTCGTCATAATCTATCCCTTCTTGTTGTCGGTAGCCTTTGGCGACAAGTCTCCACTTTGTTCCGATAACTGTTCGGTCTTTTGGCTTGGGAACTAAGCGCCATACTCGGAGCTGTTCAAACTGGTTGAGCTCTTCTTCCATATATTGCAACTATCCAGTCTAAATCTTTTATGGCTTCATCCACACGAGCTGGCTCTATCATACTAAGGAATGACGCGAAGAGACATTCATTAGCAAATGCCCTACGTGTTTGGAGACCAGTTGAGATATCATCAATGATTTGATCGGTTGGGTGACTTCGGGTCCATTTAGTCTCGTGTGGAAGAATCTCAGTGGTGAGAGTGGGGATGGATGATGATTCATGGTCAATGGTTTCTAGTGATGGTACCACTGGTTCCGGTTCGAGTTCCGAATGTTCAGATGAAGGAAGGATGTTTGGCATGATATGCGAGGGTATTTCAGGAGTAGATTCAACTGCGGATGTATCTGTGGATGATGTTGATGGATGAGGATATGATGTGGATAAAGATGGATCAGATAAAATTTGTGGTGCAGTTGAATTGTTGGATGGATTATCTACATTATGAGAAACATTAAAAACATTAGCGTTAGGACTGAAAAATTCTATGTAAAAAGGATCAAATAAATTAACTAAATCAGAAGATGAAAAAGAAGTAGATTGAGTAGAAGAGTTTCCAGGCATTGGTGTAATGCGTGGTCCTGAGTGATCAACTTCGGGTGTCAGTTCAGCCAACTCATCAAATGTGACACGCACACTTTCGTTGACTGTCCTGGTTCGGGTATTGAATGCACGATAAGCCTTTGAGTTGGATGAGTATCAAATGAAGATCGCTTCATCCGCTTTTTCGTTGAATTTGCCGAGGTTGTCTTTATCGTTAAGCACATAGCACCTGCAACCAAATACACATAAGTACTTGATAAAAGGTACTTTATTCAAGAAGAGTTGATATGGAGTTTCATTGAAACGCTTATGTATAATGGAGTGATTCTGTGTGTAGAAAGCTGTTAACACGACTTCGGCCCACAAGAACGGAGGTAGCTTTGAGTAGGTCAACATTGTACGAGCAGCTTCCACAAGGGTACGGTTACGCCTTTCTATGACTCCATTTTGTTGAGGTGTTCTAGCAGCAGAATATTGATGCTGAATACCTTTGGATCGAAGGAAGCCCTCAACTACCGAATTCTTGAATTTCGTGCCGTTGTCAGATCTGATTGATTGAACAGACAGTTGCTGTTGGGTTTCGACACTCTGTATAAAATCGATGATTTCTTGAGCTGTCTCATCCTTAGATTGCAAGAACTTAACCCAGGTATATCGTGAGTAATCATCAACGATAACCAACACATATCGCTTCCCATTTATGCTTTGGGTCCGCATCGGTCCGCATAAATCCATATGAAGTGACTCCAACACTCTCTACGTTGATGGTTTCCGTTTTTGGTTTGTGAGACGATCGTTTCATCTTTCCCTTCTCACAAGCTCCACAAAGATGGTCTTTTTCATATCGTAATTCTGGGGGACCTTTCACCAGTTGTTTCGCAGCCAGCTTGTTGATTTTTAAAAGTTTAAGTGAGATCACCTTTAATGCCACAACCAAGAGTCTTTTGAAGAGACTTTTGATAATAGGGAGATGCTATCATTAATCATGAGCTTAGCTACGTCTATGGTGTAAAGGTTAGAGTTACGGGAACCGAATAATATTTCTTTACCATCCATACTCTTAACACTGCAGTTCTTAGCCCTAAATGTTACTTCTAATCCTTTATCGCAAAGCTGTCCTATGCTAAATATATTATGTGATAATCCCTCAACATAGTCAACATCCTTGATGACTAGATTATTTAAGACTAAGTCCCCGTATCCTTTTATATGAGCCTGATGACTGTTCCCGAATTTTACTGTCCCACAATATTGTTCAACTACATGGACAACAATTGTCTTCTTCCAGTCATATGCTTGGAGCAACCCGAATCCATATACCAGATGGATTTAGCCTGAAAAGCAAATAAATTCATATAATGAAAATCTATAAGCATTCAAACACATCCATCTTTTATTGACAATCAAATCGTGTTCTGAACCGAGATGTTCCGAAAACATGATGAAATAAGACCGCGTCCTGAGCTATGTGCACAGAAGCCAAACGTGTCGGTTTAAGCACAACCGACAAGCAGAAGAACGGGTCCAAGTCTATGATAACTAGAAGTCAATTCATTGAAGTATGGGTCTTGATCTGAGGTAACCAATAACCATCTGCTTTAAAGATCACACAACTTTGGGTACCCATCTTAATACGGGTTCTTTTTGGTTAAGAGTTCCAGGTGAATATGGCTCGTTTGCAGTTTTAGGAACCCATTTTGCAGTTTTGTGTGGTCCGTATGCATAACCTTTTGGAATCCATTTAAAATTGGATTTATCAGGCTTTGGAACCTTAGGCGATGAAAATACCTTCGGTTTTTGACTTTTTGAGACCTTTTTGACTTTTGCTTTGGATTTGGGCCTCGGAAATGGACAGGTCACATTTTTCTTTTGTGGCCGATGATGCAACATTTTTTATTTTCTTTTTTCGAATTCTTTTAGCAGGTTATGGCACAAAAGCATTCATTTCAGGACTTGGCGTCTAAAAGGAGTTGGACATAAATTGAACAAGTCACTAAAAGAGTACTTTAAACAAGCAGTAGAATTCGTTACATCATTACACAAATTGTTTTTAGAGATTACAGGCATCCTATCTCTAGAAACAAATTCAATTGGCATTACAGCGTTCTTCACAAGAAAACTTGTAAAATCCTGCATGGTGGTTTTTGGGACTCTTCTTACATAATCTGTAGGAACAAAACGACGAGAGTCAGTACGCATGGAAGACTTGGACTTTACAGAATTTTGTTTTTGCTGGTGAGTGGGTTTCTTAAAAGACTTGGATTGAATCTGAGTGTTTTTAGAAACCTCAGCTTTAAAAGGTTTTGAGCACTCACCATTACAATTGATAGAAGAATTTTCAATTTTAGTCTTGCCTTTGAAGGATGACACAAGTGGGATTTTGGTAGTATGAGAAACTCCTAGTTATTTTAAAAAATCTTTCAATGTTTGAGAAACCATGTCAAATTTTTCTCTGTAGACAGTTAATTCTACATATTGTTGAAAACTTTGATTTACATATTTTTCTTCACTCTTAAGAAGAGCTTCTTGAAAATCAAGTGCTTTTTTTTGAGTTGACTTTAATTCCTTTTCTAAAACAGTAATTTGATGTTGAAGAACTTTTGTAGGAATGTAAAGGTGGGGGATTGGTTTTACAGGTTTTGCTTTCATTTCAGCTTCTGAATAACTAGACAAGAAGTCTTCCTCTAAAGTGGGTACTCTAGAAGGATAACTCTCGTTTAGTTCTTCATATTCAAAATATGTTTATTTTTCTTTATTTTCAACGCGTTTCTCATTCTCTTGGGTTAAAACTTCTTTTGATGACTCAAAAATGAAAGATTTAAGCCCTGCTCCCATATAATTCATGTCATAAAATAAAGGTAAAACCCTTTGAGCCTTTTCCAAATATTTAGGATTTTTAAAACAGATTCACTGTTTAGAATGGTAAAACCTAGTTTCTTTGGGTTGATTCTAGTGAATAGTTTGTTCAGTTTGACCCCATTTTAAAAATTATTCATGAGTACAAATTTATTCTTTCTTCCTCTATCATTTTGTATTTTTCTAAGCTGTCTATTTTTTCCATACTTACTGTCTCTAATTGTTTTGAAAGTACAGATATTTCATCTTTTAAAGAGAGCTTTTCGTTAGATAACCTATCCATACAAGATTCTAGGTACGTATTCCTATCCTGATCATCTACCTTTTCAATTAGCATCTGTTTATTCATATTATGATTAGTTAACCACTTTGATTAATATAATTCAGATGATTCTTGTTAGGCACAAAAAGGCCTCAGTCAAACCTGTTCTACATCTGAGGGGGAGATTTTATAATCAAACCTGTTGATGCATTTGAAGGTTGAATTTAAGGCCTGTTATATGCCTTATTGAAACCTGAAAATGATTTGCAATATCAGTCTAAAGCTGTTCTATATGTTGCATGTGTTGCAACTAAGACAGTTTGTCCAAGCTGCTCTATCTGCTGAACAGGCTGGACATAAACTGTCTACGCTGCTCTACACTGTTGAGCAGCTTAGGCATTTTTAAAGTGTTCTGTTCTTTGTGAACAGAACCTGTTCTTTGTGAACAGGCTAAACACTTTATGGAACTCCCTGATTCTCCCCCTTTTTGGAAGCATTGGTTTGGCCAGAAGGACCTACAACCTTTGCTATATGGGTTTGAATCATTTGCTCTAATTTGATTAGCTTATTTCCACAAAGAGTAAACCCTTTGTGTAGATTGGCCAGCCTTTGATTTTGAGCAGCTTCTGCCTGTCTGAGTGCAAGTATTTGTGCCCCCTGTGCAGCAATGATGGACATTTGGTATTCCAACATTGTGACAACAGGTTTCAGCTTAGGATCCGTTAATAACATCAGTTGCAGACTAGTCTCAAGATCAGAAAACACCAGGGGTGTTTGTGGTCTATCACTGACATTGATACCAGAAGTAGGAACTTCTGGGCCCCTCTGTTCTTGGTACTGGGGACTTCCAGCTTGTGCTTGCACACTTGCTGTTGCCATGGGTGTGGTCTTAGAGATGTTGGCCCTGTCCTGTGCCTCTTGTGCAGAGACATCAGTAGTGCCAGCCACAGAACCCATATGAACAGTCTCAGAAGAGACGTTCACCTCCTGATTGAGGGTGGGAGTGTCCTCAATTGGTTCCCTTTGGATATGCTGTGCAGAAGTGTCCTCCTGCACAGGGATATATGGCTCTTGTCTAAGGGAGGAGGAGGAAGGAGCACCTCGTCCCCTTTTCCTTATATATAAGTGTTTGAGTGGGCGTCTGGGTTGTTCAGAAGGATCAGAGGTGATGTCTGTATCATGAGGAGTGGGTTGGGGTCCTGGGGTTAAAACAGTGATGTTAGGCTGTGTCTGCTCAGGCCCCTCTCCTCTGTTTCTTGTGATGATGCTCATCATTGCAGAGGGCAATGGAGCATCTATACTAACAAAATTGGCACTTGGCTTTAGCAGCCTTTTGAGTGAAGATAGTGAGTGCCTATGGGAAACATGTATCCTCTTATGTAAGTTGGAAGTAGTGCAGGTGTGTGCAATTATTTTTGCCAAGAATCGAGGATACATCAAAAATTTCCCATGCTTCAGGGAATGGTGCCTTAGCATTCCTTGAAAGATTATGTTTGAAAAGTTGAACTGTTGGCCAGTAGAAAAGCACACTAAGGCAGTGGCAATGTTTGAAGAAAATTCGGACCAACCAGTTCTTTTGGGGCTTAAACACTGCTGAAGAATATGCACAAGATATTTCCATTTAGGAGAAAAGTGTGCCTTAAGAAAAGTAAAAGAATCAGCAGGCCCCCTATAACCAATATTTTGAAGACCAAGATATAAAGCTTGAAGGGATAGGTCTTTTATACCTGTGGCATCTTGAAGATGCAGATGATTTCTGATGGATTCCTCTGTGATATTGATGGTAGTACCATCGATTTTGGAAGTCAGGGTAGGCACTCCATTGATGGTTTGAAGGTAGGCATGATTCCAGAATTGCTTAATATGAGATATGTAGATAGTGGGGTTAATATGGAGAGCATAGTGGATATGGGAGTGCCTGAGGAAGTCCATCATCTCATGGAATGGTTGAAGGTCAGTGTGTTTCAGGGTATATGGAAGGCAGTTGTGTTCTTTTACGAACTCCATGGGTAAAGAAACGACGGTTTAGGTTTAGGGTTTGCAAAGAATGTGTGTATCGTTCAGAGAGAAAGAAGAAGGCCTTGGAAGCAATATGTAACTGGTAGTTACAACTGAACGAAACTGGGACCTTTAAAGGTTTCGAAAAGGTTGGGTCCCGCGCACACATTTGAAAAATTACCCAAATACCCTGCACATTTTGACAGATCAAGTGAAAATAACCAGCAGCATGAGAAAATGAACTAGCAGCATGAGAAAAGACTCATGCTGTTAGTGTAAAATTGTGCAACTTTTCACTAACACAGTGTCTCCCCCTTAAATTAGCATATTAAGTTGATAGTAATAGAAATCAATTAATCCATATTTACCATACCAATGTTTGATATTAGGAAAGTGAACCTTCCTACATCAAAAGGTTTTGTAAATAAATCAGCTAGCTGATCATCTGTGTGAATTTTGGTAACTTGGATTAACTTCTTTTCATTACAATCTCTGATGAAGTGAAATCTGATTTCTATATGCTTTGTTTTTGGGAATTTCACTGGATTTTGCACAATGCTTATGGTACTTGAATTGTCAATATAAATAGGAGTGGATAAGAAATTCATACCATAGTCTCTAAGCTGATTTTGAATCCACATTACCTGGGAGCAGCAGCTTGCAGCTGCTACGTATTCTGCTTCAGTGGATGATGTGGAGACAGTTGTTTGCTTTTTGCATTGCCAAGAGACCAGTCTTGCTCCTAAGTATTGACATCCACCAGTTGTGGATTTTCTGTCAATGTTGCAGCCACCATAGTCACTGTCAGAATAAGCAGTTAGTTCAAAAGGAGAGTCTTTGGGATACCATAGACCTAAATGTGGTTGGCCTTTGAGGTATCTGAAGATTCTCTTAACAGCAACCAAGTGAGAATCCTTTGGTGAACATTGAAACCTGGCACATACACAAACAGCAAATATTATATCAGGTCTAGAAGATGTTAGATACATGAGAGATCCTATAAGGGATCTGTAGAGATGAATGTCCACATCTATGCCATCTTTATCTGTATGAAGCTGTTTATGAGGATCCATTGGAGTGCTTGCAACCTTTGTGTCTTGATAGCCAAACTTTTCCAGTATGTCTTTGACATACTTTGATTGACTTATGAATAGACCAGTAGGCGTCTGTTTGACCTGCAGCCCTAGAAAGAATGTGAGTTCCCCCATTGAACTCATTTGAAACTTTTTGTGCATTAGGGCCTCAAAATCTTTGCACAACTTATCATTAGTTGAGCCAAAGATGATGTCATCAACATAGATCTGGACAAGAAGAATCTCAGTTTTGATGGTTTTCGTGAAAAGTGTTTTGTCCAGAGTGCCTCTCTTGAATCCATTCTGTAGAAGATATGAGGACAGTGTGTCATACCATGCTCTGGGGGCTTGGTGAAGACCATAGAGTGCTTTGTCTAGCTTGTACACCCTGTCTGGATACTTGTAGTCTTCAAAACCAGGAGGTTGACACACATACACTTCTTCTTCAATTGTCCCATACAAGAAAGCAGACTTGACATCCATTTGATACACTTTAAAGCCTTTGAAGCTTGCATATGCTAGAAATAGTCTGATGGCTTCAATTCTTGCTACTGGAGCAAAAACATCATCATAGTCTATTCCTTCTTCTTGAGTGTACCCTTGTGCTACTAGTCTTGCTTTGTTTTTGATGACTATCCCTCTCTCATCCTTCTTGTTTCTGAACACCCATCTGGTACCTATTGCTCTCTTACCTTTAGGAAGATCCACCAGAGTCCATACATTATGGATTTTGAACTGTAAAAGCTCTTCTTGCATAGCTTCAATCCAGGATGCATCTTTTAGTGCGTCTGATGCCTTTTTAGGTTCTAATTGAGACATGAAGCAGGCATGTTCAAAAGCAGCTAGACTGAATTCTGGAACTGCTTGTTCAGCAGCAGCAGTCTCATTGTGAACCATCTTCCTTGTTTGAACAGGAGTGCTTGGATCACCCAGTATTTGATTGAGAGGGTGATACTTATGAACTTGTAGTGTGGGCTCTCTCTCTGTTTGGAAGGATGTTCCAAGATTTGTGTCATCTCCATCAGAACCAGTGAATGGTTCAGTTTCTGGAACAGCTTGAGTTTCTAGGCTAACAGCTTGAGAAGCTGTTGGGACTGCTAGCCTAGAAACTGGAGCTGTTTCCTTTTCTGGTTGAGCTGTGCTGTCAGGACTTGGGAATGGCACTTCAGTGTCTGTATTTGCCTCATGTTGAGTGCTCAGGACTCCTGGAGGATCACATGACAGAAGTGGTAGAGTGGTGAAATCATCCCAACTTGTTGAATCTGCAGCAGTCTGAAACTTTGTGCTACCAGCATGAGATATTGTATTGGCAGCATGAGAATTTGTGTTGGCAGCTTCAACCCTGTATGCATCAGCTTCTGCAGGAAACTCAGCAAAGCTCAGAGAATTTGTTAGTGAATCTAAATCAAACAACCAATCAGGACCAGTGCCTTTGATATTAGCAGTATTTTCATTAAATTCAACATTGGCACTTTCTTCAATTGTTTTAGACACACGGTTGTATACTCTATAGGCTTTGCTTTGAATTGAGTATCCTACAAAAAATCCTTCTTCAGACTTACTCTCAAACTTTCCTAAGTGAGTTTTAGTGTGAAGGATAGTACATGGGCATCCAAAAGGCTTGAAGAAAGCTATTAGGGGACTTTTGTTGTGGAATAACTCATAAGGAGTTTTCCCTTGTGATTGAACGACTTGAACCCTATTTAGAACATAACAGGCTGTATTGACAGCTTCTGCCCAGAAAGTCATAGGCAGATTGGAATCAGCTAACATTGTTCTAGCAGCCTCAATTAATGTTCTATTCTTTCTTTCAGCTACACCATTTTGCTGTGGTGTTCTTGGTGCACTGTATTGTCTAGCAATACCTTTGGACTCACAGAAACTGTTTAGAACTTGATTTTTAAATTCAGTCCCATTGTCTGATCTTATCACCTTAACTTTTGAATTAGATTGGTTTTCTATCTTAAGGATAAAAGACTTAACAAGCTCAGCAGTTTCATCTTTTGATCTAAGAAAGTAAACCCAAGTAAATCTTGTGAAATCATCAACAATGACTAAACAGTATGCCCTTTTATTCAAACTTAAAACAGATGTTGGACCAAATAGGTCCATATGTAACAGCTGAAGAATAGATGAGATTGAATTTATTTCTTTGGACTTATGAGAAGATTTGTGTTGCTTACCTTTGAGACAAGCCACACAATGATCATCACAAATGAACTCCTTTTGTGGTAATCCTCTTACCAGATTCTTTTTAACTAAATCATTCATGGATCTGAAGTTCATGTGACACATCCTTCTATGCCAAAGAGCAGACTCATTTGATGATGCTTTGGATATTAAACAGCTTAAAGTATTTGATTTGGTTAAAAGAGTTGTGTCTAAGCAGTAAACATTGTCCTTTCTTTGTGTTCTGAGTAAAACAAGATTTTCAGGAATTTTGAAATCCTTTGAAAGAACAATGCACTCAGAATCTGTGAATAGAACAATGTTTTGTTTATCACAGATTTGAGAGACACTCAATAAATTATACTTAAGCTGTTCAACATACAGAACATCATGGAATATCATGTTGCCTGCATTTACAGTACCTTTACCTGTGACCTTACCTCCTTTTGAGTTGCCTCCAAATGCAACAAAACCTCCATCAAATCCTTTGAAGTTTGACAAGCATTCAGAATTGCCTGTCATGTGCCTGGAGCATCCACTGTCCAGATGCCATCGTGTCTTATGTGAAGACCTGTGGTTGCCCTGCACAAATAACAGCTTAGTTAGTAGTGGAGTAAACCCAAACCAAATTGGTTTTGGGTTGGCCTTGTATATCAACATAACTAAAAACTGTTTTTGACTTCTTGTATTTAGTGAGATCTACTGATGAAGTCTTTGGAGAGTATTTAGTGAGTATATGAGGTATCCAATTATTTTGATCATCTTTTCTTTTGACAGTCTCAGATGATTCACTAGCAGCTCCAGTTTGATGCCCAGCAGCTTGAGCTGTGTTTGTAGTGCTAACAGTTTCAGTTTTTGCACTAACAGCATCAGATTTTGACTTAACAGTCTGATCTTTTGCATTAGCAGTTTGAGCACCAGATTTGTCCTTGACACACCATATTTGTTTAAAACTTGATTTAGGCTTTGCCAAAACTTGTTTTTGATGTGTGGACTGTTTTTTATTAATTTTTGAAAATTTGTGATCAACTGTTCTCTTTGGAACTGCTGTGGAAGGTTTCACTTTTGAGTGTTTTGCCTGTTTAAGATTTGATTTTGTGTGATGTACAGCCTGTTTTGCAACAGCTGGTTTGTAAAAACAATCCTTGGCTAAATGATTCTTCCTTCCACAGTGAAAGCATCTTTTGACAGTTTGAATTGGAACACCAGATTTTTCAGCCAATTTCTGGTTTTTGTTTCTCTGGTTTCCTCTTACCTGTTGTTGTTTAGGAAACTTTTGAACACCATGCTTTTGGCATGTGCAGATAGAAACAGATTTACCTCTTTTAGTTCCTTTTGATGAAGATGCAGTGTTACAGTTAGAAAGTGCAGAAACTTGTGGAGTAGCAGTGCATTCACTCATCTTCTCTTTTCCTTTCGTACTGGGAACTTTGGCTTCTATGGGTGTACTCTTTGTGTCACAGTCGCTATGTTGACTCTCATCTACTTTTGGTTCAGGACTGCTATCAAGGATAGGATCTACTTTAGTCATAGACTTATCTAGTGGTTCTTTGACAAGTCTATCAGCTACTTCACTCATTGGATAAATGTACTTGTTGTTATATGGAGGTGGAGTAGCTTTGTATCCTATTCCTTCTTTGGGATTGACCTGTGATTTGACTCTATCTTTGAATTGAACTTCCATTAGGTGTTCTAGCTTCTGATTTGCTAACTTGAAATTACCTAGATCTATGTTAACAGATTCTAGTTTCTTATTAGCCTCTAACACCTTCTGTTCAGATTCTTCTACCTTTTTATTCAGAGATTCTATTTTCTTATTAAGTTCCTTTTTCTCCCACTCATGATAGTTTCTATCATACCCCATTTGAATCTCATTATCCTTATAATCATTGATCTGTTTTTCCAGATCTTCTATGACCTGCATATATTCATACCTCCTCTCTTCCATCTTAGCCAGAGTTTTGCACATGCTCTCATTATGATCTCTGTACTTTTTAACCATATTTTTGCATGATTGAGAGCAGAGTTTAGAATTTACCTCAGATGGTAGTTCAGTGGAGGAGACAGTTGATGTTTCTGCCATGAGTGCTTGATTTTGGAATTCTTCCTCTGTCTGATCACTTCAGTCAAACACATTGTCTTCTTGAGAGACAAGTGCTGTTGATGAGGAAGTTTGGATTGGCTGTGAAGTCCTTGATGGCTGTTGACCTTGAGATCTACATTCTCTGGCAAAGTGACCAAGCTTATGACATTTGTAGCATTCCACTTTTGATTTATCAAAAGATGGTTTGCCATCTGTTTTGGCTTGAAAGTTGGTCCTTCCAGTTCTTTTCAGAAATTTCTTGGCTCTCATGGTTAGCATTGCATGTTGCCACTTTAAATCCATCTCTTCAAGATCATCAGGATGAATTTGCTCCAAGTCTTCAACATTTAGAGCAAATAATCCATCATTGGCAACAAAAGCTTCATAATGAATTTCAGCAGAACTTCCATCACCACCTGAAAAAGAATCACAGTTGTTAGATTTTTCAGAGGACAAAAGAGCAGTGTTATGATTATAAGAAAAGGATTTCTTTTTAGCATCTATTTCAGTCTCAAACACTCTTAGACTGTTGTACAGATCATCCAATTCTATCTCATCAAGTGTGTCTTTTGTTCTCCACTGAGCAGCGTAGACTGTCCATTCTTCTCCAAGAGATCTGAGAAACTTCCTGTTGACTTCATCTTGATCCAGGTTGACCTTTGCACTTTCCAGTTCACTTATCAGTTTGTTGAACCTGTCAAAGATTTGTGTGAGGTTTTCATTCTTGCCACCAGAAAAGTTTTCATACTGCTGCTTCAAGAGGTCTTTTTGATTTCTTTTGGTACTTGCATTACCAGCAAACCTCTTCTCTAAGGCATTCCAAAGAGAGTGAGCAGTATAAAACTTTTTGAACTGATGTTGATAAGCATTTGGAATGGCTATTTGTAATAATGTGAGTGCTTTTACTTCATTCATTCTAGCCTTCCTTTCAAGTTCAGTTTTTGGAGGAGTTTTAACTGGTTTACCCTCAGCATCAAGTTCTGGATCAACTACAGGAGGAAATTCAACAGCTTCCCATATGGCATAATCAATGAATTGAATATGCTGTTGAATCCTGAGTTTCCACATCTCAAACTCAGTGGGCTTGAGCATAGGCACTTTGAGTCCTTGCCCAGATCCACTGCTGCTACTTTCAAATTCCATTGAAAAAGATTAAAATTTTAAAGAAAGTTTTCGACTTTGAAAAACAAAGAACAACCTGGCTCTGATACCACTTGTCAGGATCTAAAGCTATGAGCCACTAAGATTAACTGATTTGAATTTATCAGAGTATAAATCAATAATCTTACTTTGAATCAAAGTTAATTAAGAAGTTTGCGGAATAACACTTAATTATTTTAACAAAAACTTTAAGAAACAATAAAGCATAAATATAAGAAGTAATCAAGACTGTTTGTATTGTTGAATTGAATGATTACAATCACCTCTAATCTGTTATGATTAGACGAAGAACACAGATTGTTCTTAGGGTTTTACAACCTTAGAGGCTTAAGAAAACTTTGACAATAAAGCAATTACAGACTCAATAATGCAGAAAACTTCTATGTGCGTATGTGTATGTGTCTGTTTTCTATACAACATTCTGTCTATTTATATTGCTCTATGGACATATTTCCTTGAAGAGCTAGGACTTCTCTGATAGTAGATATGCTGAAATCTTCTTGTAAATATCTTCCCTGAAAATCAGCACTTTCTGTTTAAGAAACTGTTGAGCAGCTTGAGTCATTGAACAGCTTGAACACAGCAGCTTGAGCAGATTTACTTTAGCAGCTTGAACTTTTACACTGGCAGCTCGAGTTTCTTCA
>JAANYP010000684.1:0-12837 GCA_020465985.1 Centrapalus pauciflorus | reverse complement strand
TAATTGTATTTAGGAACGAATGATAGACACTGCTGAAACAGGAAACTACTGATGCATGTTCTAGATTACTTGCATTGCTCAGACTCCGTGAGTGACATATTGCATTACTTACTTGCATATGTTTCGGTACCTATCGGTGATTATTATTGACTTGTATGGAAACATCTGCTGCTGCTTGTTTCTTGATTACTTAGTTGTATGTTAGGAACGTATGATAGACACTGCTGAAACTGGACAACTGCTGCTGCATATTCCTTGATTACTTGCATTGCTCACGACCGTTGTGAGTGACCGATTGCATTACTTACTTGCATATGTTTCGGTACTTATTGGTGATTGTTACTGACTTGTATGGAAACATCTGCTGCTCATTGTTCCTTGACTACTTAATTGTATGTTAGGATGTATGATCGAAATGCTGAAAACGGACAACTGCGCGCATGTTCCTTGATTACTTGCATTGCTCCGGACCGCTATGAGGACAGATTGCAATTACATTCCTTGATAATGGTTCGGTTACCTATGGTGATTGTACTACTTGTATGGGAAACCTGTGTGCCGTGTTCCTTTATTACTTAATTGTATGTTAGGAACGAATGATAGACACTGCTGAAACTGGAAAACTACTGATGCATGTTCCTTGATTACTTGCATTGCTCAGGACTGCTGTGAGTGACATATTGCATTACTTACTTGCATATGTTTCGGTACTTATTGATGATTATTATTGACTTGTATGGAAACATCTGCTACTGCTTGTTTCTTGATTACTTAATTGTATGTTAGGAACGTATGATAGACACTGCTGAAACTGGACAACTGCTGCTGCATATTCCATGATTACTTGCATTGCTCACGACCGCTGTGAGCGACCGATTGCATTACTTACTTGCATACGTTTCGGTACATATTGGTGATTGTTACTGACTTGTATGGAAACATCTGCTGCTGCGTGTTCCTTTATTACTTAAAGGTATGTTAGGAACGTATGATAGACACTGCTCAAAACTGGACAACTACTGATGCATGTTTCTTGATTACTTGCATTGCTCAGGACCGCTTTGAGTGAGAGATTGCATTACTTACTTGCATATGTTTCGGTACATATTGGTGATTGTTACTGACTTGTATGGAAACATGTGCTGCTGCGTGTTCCTTTATTACTTAATTGTATGTTAGGAACGAATGATAGACACTGCTGAAACTGGAAAACTACTGATGCATGTTCCTTGATTACTTGCATTGCTCAGGACTGCTGTGAGTGACATATTGCATTACTTACTTGCATATGTTTCGGTACTTATTGATGATTATTATTGACTTGTATGGAAACATCTGCTACTGCTTGTTTCTTTATTACTTAATTGTATGTTAGGAACGTATGATAGACACTGCTGAAACTGGACAACTGCTGCTGCATATTCCATGATTACTTGCATTGCTCACGACCGCTGTGAGCGACCGATTGCATTACTTACTTGCATACGTTTCGGTACATATTGGTGATTGTTACTGACTTGTATGGAAACATCTGCTGCTGCGTGTTCCTTTATTACTTAAAGGTATGTTAGGAACGTATGATAGACACTGCTCAAAACTGGACAACTACTGATGTATGTTTCTTGATTACTTGCATTGCTCAGGACCGCTTTGAGTGAGAGATTGCATTACTTACTTGCATATGTTTCGGTACTTATTGGTGATTATTACTGACTTGTATGGAAACATCTGCTGCAGCCTGTTTCTTGATTACTTAATTGTATGTTAGGAACGTATGATAGACACTGCTGAAACTGAACAACTGCTGCCGCATGTTCCTTGATTACTTGCATTGCTCACGACCGCTGTGAGTGACCGATTGCATTACTTACTTGCATATGTTTCGGTACTTATTGGTGATTGTCACTGACTTGTATGGAAACATCTACTGCTCCTTGACTACTTAATTGTATGTTAGGAACGTATGATAGACACTGCTGAAACTGGACAACTGCTGCAGCATGTTCCTTGATTACTTGCATTGCTTAGGACCGCTATGAGTGACAGAACTTACTTGCATATGTTTCGGTACATATTGGTGATTGTTACTGACTTGTATGGAAACATGTGCTGCTGCGTGTTCCTTGATTACTTAATTGTATGTTATGAACGAATGATAAACACTGCTGAAACTGGACAACTACCGATGCATGTTCCTTGATTACTTGCATTGCTCAGGACTGCTGTGAGGGACATATTGCATTACTTACTTGCATATGTTTCGGTACTTTTTGGTGATTATTATTGACTTGTATGGAAACATCTGCTGCTGCTTGTTTCTTGATTACTTAATTGTATGTTAGGAACGTATGATAGACACTGCTGAAACTGGACAACTGCTGCTGCATATTCCTTGATTACTTACTTGCATTGCTCACGACCGCTGTGAGTGACCGATTGCATTACTTACTTGCATATGTTTCGGTACTTATTGGTGATTATTACTGACTTGTATGGAAACATCTGCTGGAGCCTGTTTCTTGATTACTTAATTGTATGTTAGGAACGTATGATAGACACTGCTCAAACTGGACAACTGCTGCCGCATGTTCCTTGATTACTTGCATTGCTCACGACCGCTGTGGGTGACCGATTGCATTACTTACTTGCATATGTTTCGGTACTTATTGGTGATTGTCACTGACTTGTATGGAAACATTTGCTGCTCCTTGACTACTTAATTGTAGGTTAGGAACGTATGATAGACACTGCTGAAACTGGACAACTGCTGCAGCATGTTCCTTGATTACTTGCATTGCTCAGGACCGCTATGAGTGACAGATTGCATTACTTACTTGCATATGTTTCGGTACATATTGGTGATTGTTACTGACTTGTATGGAAACATGTGCTGCTGCGTGTTCCCTGATTACTTAATTGTATGTTAAGAACGAATGATAAACACTGCTGAAACTGGACAACTACTGATGCATGTTCCTTGATTACTTGCATTGCTCAGGACTGCTGTGAGTGACATACTGCATTACTTACTTGCATATGTTTCGGTACTTTTTGGTGATTATTATTGACTTGTATGGAAACATCTGCTGCTGCTTGTTTCTTGATTACTTAATTGTATGTTAGGAACGTATGATAGACACTGCTGAAACTGGACAACTGCTACATCTTCCTTGATTACTTGCATTGCTCATGACCGCTATGAGTGACAGATTGCATTACTTACTTGCATATGTTTCGGTACTTGTTGGTGATTGTTACTGACTTGTATGGAAACATCTGCTGCTCATTGTTCCTTGACTACTTAATTGTATATTAGGAATGTATGATAGACACTGCTGAAACTGGACAACTGCTGCAGCATGTTCCTTGATTACTTGCATTGCTCAGGACTGCTATGAGTGACAGATTGCATTACTTACTTGCATATGTTTCGGTACATATTGGTGATTGTTACTGACTTGTATGGAAACATGTGCTGCTGCGTGTTCCTTGACTACTTAATTGTATATTAGGAACGAATGATAGACACTGCTGAAACTGGACAACTACTGATGCATGTTCCTTGATTACTTGCATTGCTCAGGACCGCTATGAGTGACAGATTGCATTACTTACTTGCATATGTTTCGGTACATATTGGTGATTGTTACTGACTTGTATGGAAACATGTGCTGCTGCGTGTTCCTTGATTACTTAATTGTATGTTAGGAACGAATGATAGACACTGCTGAAACAGGACAACTACTGATGCATGTTCTTAGATTACTTGCATTGCTCAGGACTCCTGTGAGTGACATATTGCATTACTTACTTGCATATGTTTCGGTACCTATCGGTGATTATTATTGACTTGTATGGAAACATCTGCTGCTGCTTGTTTCTTGATTACTTAGTTGTATGTTAGGAACGTATGATAGACACTGCTGAAACTGGACAACTGCTGCTGCATATTCCTTGATTACTTGCATTGCTCACGACCGTTGTGAGTGACCGATTGCATTACTTACTTGCATATGTTTCGGTACTTATTGGTGATTGTTACGCTTGTATGGAACATCTGCGCTCATTGTTCCGTGACTACTTATTGTATGTTAGTAAGGTATGATAGACAACGCTGAAAACTGGACAACTGTGCAGCATGTGCCTTGATTACTTTGCATTGCTCAGAGACCCGTATGAGTGGCAGATTGCAGTACTTTACTTGCAATAATGTTTCGGTACATAGTGGTGATTGTTACTGACTTGTATGGAAACATGTGCTGCTGCGTGTTCCTTTATTACTTAATTGTATGTTAGGAACGAATGATAGACACTGCTGAAACTGGAAAACTACTGATGCATGTTCCTTGATTACTTGCATTGCTCAGGACTGCTGTGAGTGACATATTGCATTACTTACTTGCATATGTTTCGGTACTTATTGATGATTATTATTGACTTGTATGGAAACATCTGCTACTGCTTGTTTCTTGATTACTTAATTGTATGTTAGGAACGTATGATAGACACTGCTGAAACTGGACAACTGCTGCTGCATATTCCATGATTACTTGCATTGCTCACGACCGCTGTGAGCGACCGATTGCATTACTTACTTGCATACGTTTCGGTACATATTGGTGATTGTTACTGACTTGTATGGAAACATCTGCTGCTGCGTGTTCCTTTATTACTTAAAGGTATGTTAGGAACGTATGATAGACACTGCTCAAAACTGGACAACTACTGATGCATGTTTCTTGATTACTTGCATTGCTCAGGACCGCTTTGAGTGAGAGATTGCATTACTTACTTGCATATGTTTCGGTACATATTGGTGATTGTTACTGACTTGTATGGAAACATGTGCTGCTGCGTGTTCCTTTATTACTTAATTGTATGTTAGGAACGAATGATAGACACTGCTGAAACTGGAAAACTACTGATGCATGTTCCTTGATTACTTGCATTGCTCAGGACTGCTGTGAGTGACATATTGCATTACTTACTTGCATATGTTTCGGTACTTATTGATGATTATTATTGACTTGTATGGAAACATCTGCTACTGCTTGTTTCTTTATTACTTAATTGTATGTTAGGAACGTATGATAGACACTGCTGAAACTGGACAACTGCTGCTGCATATTCCATGATTACTTGCATTGCTCACGACCGCTGTGAGCGACCGATTGCATTACTTACTTGCATACGTTTCGGTACATATTGGTGATTGTTACTGACTTGTATGGAAACATCTGCTGCTGCGTGTTCCTTTATTACTTAAAGGTATGTTAGGAACGTATGATAGACACTGCTCAAAACTGGACAACTACTGATGTATGTTTCTTGATTACTTGCATTGCTCAGGACCGCTTTGAGTGAGAGATTGCATTACTTACTTGCATATGTTTCGGTACTTATTGGTGATTATTACTGACTTGTATGGAAACATCTGCTGCAGCCTGTTTCTTGATTACTTAATTGTATGTTAGGAACGTATGATAGACACTGCTGAAACTGAACAACTGCTGCCGCATGTTCCTTGATTACTTGCATTGCTCACGACCGCTGTGAGTGACCGATTGCATTACTTACTTGCATATGTTTCGGTACTTATTGGTGATTGTCACTGACTTGTATGGAAACATCTACTGCTCCTTGACTACTTAATTGTATGTTAGGAACGTATGATAGACACTGCTGAAACTGGACAACTGCTGCAGCATGTTCCTTGATTACTTGCATTGCTTAGGACCGCTATGAGTGACAGAACTTACTTGCATATGTTTCGGTACATATTGGTGATTGTTACTGACTTGTATGGAAACATGTGCTGCTGCGTGTTCCTTGATTACTTAATTGTATGTTATGAACGAATGATAAACACTGCTGAAACTGGACAACTACCGATGCATGTTCCTTGATTACTTGCATTGCTCAGGACTGCTGTGAGGGACATATTGCATTACTTACTTGCATATGTTTCGGTACTTTTTGGTGATTATTATTGACTTGTATGGAAACATCTGCTGCTGCTTGTTTCTTGATTACTTAATTGTATGTTAGGAACGTATGATAGACACTGCTGAAACTGGACAACTGCTGCTGCATATTCCTTGATTACTTACTTGCATTGCTGACGACCGCTGTGAGTGACCGATTGCATTACTTACTTGCATATGTTTCGGTACTTATTGGTGATTATTACTGACTTGTATGGAAACATCTGCTGGAGCCTGTTTCTTGATTACTTAATTGTATGTTAGGAACGTATGATAGACACTGCTCAAACTGGACAACTGCTGCCGCATGTTCCTTGATTACTTGCATTGCTCACGACCGCTGTGGGTGACCGATTGCATTACTTACTTGCATATGTTTCGGTACTTATTGGTGATTGTCACTGACTTGTATGGAAACATTTGCTGCTCCTTGACTACTTAATTGTAGGTTAGGAACGTATGATAGACACTGCTGAAACTGGACAACTGCTGCAGCATGTTCCTTGATTACTTGCATTGCTCAGGACCGCTATGAGTGACAGATTGCATTACTTACTTGCATATGTTTCGGTACATATTGGTGATTGTTACTGACTTGTATGGAAACATGTGCTGCTGCGTGTTCCCTGATTACTTAATTGTATGTTAAGAACGAATGATAAACACTGCTGAAACTGGACAACTACTGATGCATGTTCCTTGATTACTTGCATTGCTCAGGACTGCTGTGAGTGACATACTGCATTACTTACTTGCATATGTTTCGGTACTTTTTGGTGATTATTATTGACTTGTATGGAAACATCTGCTGCTGCTTGTTTCTTGATTACTTAATTGTATGTTAGGAACGTATGATAGACACTGCTGAAACTGGACAACTGCTGCATATTCCTTGATTACTTGCATTGCTCAGGACCGCTATGAGTGACAGATTGCATTACTTACTTGCATATGTTTCGGTACTTATTGGTGATTGTTACTGACTTGTATGGAAACATCTGCTGCTCATTGTTCCTTGACTACTTAATTGTATATTAGGAATGTATGATAGACACTGCTGAAACTGGACAACTGCTGCAGCATGTTCCTTGATTACTTGCATTGCTCAGGACCGCTATGAGTGACAGATTGCATTACTTACTTGCATATGTTTCGGTACATATTGGTGATTGTTACTGACTTGTATGGAAACATGTGCTGCTGCGTGTTCCTTGATTACTTAATTGTATGTTAGGAACGAATGATAGACACTGCTGAAACTGGACAGCTACTGATCCATGTTCCTTGATTACTTGCATTACTCAGGACTCCTGTGAGTGACATATTGCATTACTTACTTGCATATGTTTCGGTACTTATCGGTGATTATTATTGACTTGTATGGAAACATCTGCTGCTGCTTGTTTCTTGATTACTTAATTGTATGTTAGGAACGTATGATAGACACTGCCGAAACTGGACAACTGCTACTGCATATTCCTTGATTACTTGCATTGCTTACGACCGCTGTGAGTGACCGATTGCATTACTTACTTGCATATGTTTCGGTACTTATTGGTGATTGTTACTGTCTTGTATGGAAACATCTGCTGCTCATTGTTCCTTGACTACTTAATTGTATGTTAGGAACGTATGATAGACACTGCTGAAACTGGACAACTGTTGCAGCATGTTCCTTGATTACTTGCATTGCTCGGGACCGCTATGAGTGACAGATTGCATTACTTACCTGCATATGTTTCGGTACATATTGGTGATTGTTACTGACTTGTATGGAAACATGTGCTGCTGCGTGTTCCTTTATTACTTAATTGTATGTTAGGAACGAATAATAGACACTGCTGAAACTGGACAACTGCTGATGCATGTTCCTTGATTACTTGCATTGCTCAGGACTGCTGTGAGTGACATATTGCATTACTTACTTGCGTATGTTTCGGTACTTATTGGTGATTATTATTGAGTTGTATGGAAACATCTGCTGCTGGTTGTTTCTTGATTACTTAATTGTATGTTAGGAACGTATGATAGACACTGCTGAAACTGGACAGCTGCTGCATCATATTCCTTGATTACTTGCATTGCTCACGACCGCTGTGAGTGACCGATTGCATTACTTACTTGCATATGTTTCGGTACTTATTGGTGATTGTTACTGTCTTGTATGGAAACATCTGCTGCTCATTGTTCCTTGACTACTTAATTGTATGTTAGGAACGTATGATAGACACTGCTGAAATTGTACAACTACTGCCGCATGTTCCTTGATTACTTGCATTGCTCACGACCGCTGTGAGTGACTGATTGCATTACTTACTTGCATATGTTTCGGTACTTATTGCTGATTGTCACTGACTTGTATGGAATCATCTGCTGCTCCTTGACTACTTAATTGTATGTTAGGAACGTATGATAGACACTGCTGAAACTGGACAACTGCTGCAGCATGTTCCTTGATTACTTGCATTGCTCAGGAACGCTATGAGTGACAGATTGCATTACTTACTTGCATATGTTTCGGTACATATTGGTGATTGTTACTGACTTGTATGGAAACATGTGCTGCTGCGTGTTCCTTGATTACTTAATTGTATGTTAGGAACGAATGATAAACACTGCTGAAACTGGACAACTACTGATGCATGTTACTTGATTACTTGCATTGCTCAGGACTGCTGTGAGTGACATATTGCATTACTTACTTGCATATGTTTCGGTACTTTTTGGTGATTATTATTGACTTGTATGGAAACATCTGCTGCTGCTTGTTTCTTGATTACTTAATTGTATGTTAGGAACGTATGATAGACACTGCTGAAACTGGACAACTGCTACATATTCCTTGATTACTTGCATTGCTCAGGACCGCTATGAGTGACAGATTGCATTACTACTTGCATATGTTTCGGTACTTATTGGTGATTGTTACTGACTTGTATGGAAACATCTGCTGCTCATTGTTCCTTGACTACGTAATTGTATATTAGGAATGTATGATAGACACTGCTGAAACTGGACAACTGCTGCAGCATGTTCCTTGATTACTTGCATTGCTCAGGACCGCTATGAGTGACAGATTGCATTACTTACTTGCATATGTTTCGGTACATATTGGTGATTGTTACTGACTTGTATGGAAACATGTGCTGCTGCGTGTTCCTTGATTACTTAATTGTATGTTAGGAACGAATGATAGACACTGCTGAAACAGGACAACTACTGATGCATGTTCTTAGATTACTTGCATTGCTCAGGACTCCTGTGAGAGACATATTGCATTACTTACTTGCATATGTTTCGGTACTTATCGGTGATTATTATTGACTTGTATGGAAACATCTGCTGCTGCTTGTTTCTTGATTACTTAATTGTATGTTAGGAACGTATGATAGACACTGCTGAAACTGGACAACTGCTTGTAACAGCCCGTAATTTATTAAATATAAATTACAGCATCAAACTTTGGATAATTAAGCAATTTTGTCCAATTATTAGTAATTAACCGAAAACATGAATTTTAAATAGTTAATTATATTAAGTTATAATTAATTATGAAAACTTGCCCCAAATTAGCTGAAATAAAGTTAATAATTAAATTTAGCTAATTGACAAATTAAAGACTGAAAATGACGAAATGGACTAAAATGAATAAAAATTAGTCTAAAAGATAATTATAGCAAATCTAGAACTTCTTTGCTATTATTTGCATCTGAAAATGCAAGTTAGATTGTTAAGAATAAAGTTGGTCAATTCCAGAAATTCAGTAGAAGATCTGATTTTTCTCTATTTCCTATAAATAGAGCCCTTCCTCCTCATTTCCTTGGTTTAGCAACATTAGAACTCTCTTTCTCTCACTACAACCTCACCTTCTCTCTAACTTCTCTCCTAAACGGTTCACCGGATTCTCGAGATTTATACGTCATCGGATAGATATCGTCGAGCTCTACATTAATCCGTCATTGCATGTTCGATTTGGTTCCGATTTGAGGTAAGATCGACCCTTTTTCTGTCTTTTGGTTCGGTTTTGAAGAGCAAACTCGAGTTTGCTCAAACTCTCTTCATTCGAAGCTGATTTGCTCTCGTTTAGGACCTGATTTTGCTTGGAAAACGTCTATAATCGAAGGCTATAGCTTGGACGAAGGTTAGTGACTATTTCTCCATCATTTATGTTCATGTTTAAGTTGCTAAAACCTGGAAAACCGATGAACAAGAAGAACAAATTCGAGAAATTCATGTCTAGACTCGAATGTGTGTGTCTCGAATGTGTGTGTCTCGAATGTGTGTGTGTTTCGAATCTATTCCACTAGAATCGAAGGTGCTATTTTCGAATCTGCTTCACTAGATTCGAATGAGCTCTTTTCGAATCTGTCTCACTAAACTCGAAAGGGCTATTATCGAATCTGCCTCCCTAAACTCGAATTGACTGATTTCGAAATCTGGGTTAGTTCCAAGCCAAAGATAAATTCCTAAATCAGATTAAGTTATTGATCGGCTTTATGTTATGCATAACTGTAATTGAAAATATCTTATGATTATGATAAACTCACAAGTTTCAAGATTCATAACTATTTTATGCTCAACTAAATTAACAGACCTTGTATGAACCCTTAGAAATTGTATGTCACGATTCACCTTGCTAGTAATATGGTTGGCTTTGTTTCAAGGCCATATTACTATAATTATAGGGACCGTAGTAATCTGAAAAGAACTCTAGGATATACCCTGGTATGGACCTAAGGGAGTTCCTGTCGGCTTAACTGATCAATGATAAGAATAGACTCACTCTGGGACGTTAAGAACTACCATAGACTCGACAATAAGATATGACAATAACCTGATTATATAACAAGGGTTATATAGATCATGTTACAAACTTGACATTAATATACCAGACTTGAAACTGAACTGCAGGAACCAGCCGATTTGACAGAGTAATATGGACGGCTTAATTCGTTAAGCACTAACTGACTAAGTTACTTGCTCAGGACTACTGTGAGTGACATATTTCATTAATTACTTGCATATGTTTCGATACTTATTGGTGAATGTTACTGAACTGTGTGGAAACATTTGTTATTGCTACCTGTTTCTTGAATACTTTATTGTATCATAGGGACTACTTTTGACATTATTGAAGCTAGATATCTGAAATGCCTTGGATTGCATGTTCACTTTTACATTTTATGTAAATACTTATCATGCTTATTGCTTACTTGATTGTTGATACTTTTGCCTCTGCATACTGCATAAACTGATCTGACCGAATGCGAGATCTCCATTCACAGGAAGGAATTCCGCAGATTCCTTACCTATCTGACTTGTTTCCATACACTTCCAGTAGGGCTTCGGCCTTACACATGGGAATACAGATTGGGTTGACTCCCAAATCTTTGCCGTCTCTGACGTGTTGACTTACCGACATGAGCTGATAGTATGTTATATATGTGTGGTAACTAATGGTACTCTGTTAACTCACTAAGCAATGTTAGCTTACTCTGTCATGACAACTCTCTTTACAGGAAAATTTGATAAGGCCAAGACTAAAGCAGGTAGTTCGTCCCAGGCTAAGTGAATTTGGATACTTGATGATTGCAGGCTTTTGGACTTATTGCTGATGCCTATTTGTATAGATAATTGCGGTCTCGGGTAGCTTGTTCAATCTTCCGCACTCTGATTGAAGATTTTAGAAGCTAGATTAGACCACCATCTTATCATTAATATTTTTGGTAATTAAGTAACTTGTAGCTTCAATTGAATCAGGCATGTGGACCTGTGGTATCAGACAATAGTAATATTTATTACTTAATGAAATGTACTTTAAGAAATTATTATGTGTACTGTTTGTGGTAACTCGGGTGTTACAAAGTTGGTATCAGAGCAGCAGTTTAATCATCGGACTGGCCACCCGATACTTAAACTACTGGTATGGTATGGACTGTGTGACTCTGAATTCCCGAACAAGTCACCGAGGCCTAGGGTAACCTAATTAGTAAAGGACTACGCACACAACTTGACCTAAGATAGGCAATTGATGACTGATAGGACGGGGGAAGGACTGTTTGCTTGATACTGACTTGACTTGGTGTCAGCCTGCCTGGCTGCTTTCATGATAATGTAATTATATGTGATTATCTGACGTAGGCATTATGATACGAATTGTGCTTAATTGAATCAGGAAATGATAGTTATTTCCTTTATATTTTCAGCCAATGGCTGATAAGAATCCGATTGTTGCTGGTACCTCAACTGTTGGTAAAGCTGCTGATGCTGCGGCTGATCAACATAAGGAGTCTGTTCATGTAGAAGACCTAGGCACTGACCCTGAAAATACTGCTAATGACTCAAGCAGTACTGCTTCGCCTGTGCCTCCTCAGCAGGCTCAATTAATTGATCTCGTTCATAAGTTGAATGATGATAATCGTAGGCAAATGCAGCTTATGATGGATAGGAATCGATTGCAGACTGATATGGCGGTTGAAGACCGATTTAAGGAAATTAAGGACTTGCTTACCAAGGGCAAAGCAGTGATGCAACCTGATGAGTTAAACCAGCGAGAAATAGACTTTAGGCGCCGTGAGGAAGAACTCAGGTTGCGAGAACTTAAGTTGCAGGAGCTGGAACTGAAATATAGGGAAGAAATGTTAGCTAAGCCAAAGAAAGACCGAAAAAGGAAACATAGACATGTATCCTCTGATGAAAGCGAGACTGATTCCTCTGACCATCACGTTAAGGTGGGGCGAGAGTGTTCGTTTGTTGATTTTAAGAAATGTGGAGCCCGTACGTTTGCTGGGTCATCAGACCCTGTAAAAGCTATGGACTGGGTTGCTAACGTGGAGAAAGTGTTTAAACTCTC